>JASANC010002207.1:0-23937 GCA_030248135.1 Theristus sp. LFF4_11
TAGATAACTTCAAAGTTTTTACGCTTTTCAGCAAGCTTTTAAGCAACAAACGCGGCGCAAAAATATGACTCTTATGTACTTGTATCCGTGTGTACCACATCAGAGACTTGAAAAGCGTTGTCGAGCCAAGTCTTTCACTGGCCATATTCCTCCTTTTATATGCGTCTCCCGCATTTTTAGATAATGTAAATAAGCGTCATTTCAGTGAATAACCTGTATTTTTTATTGGACTCATTGATTGCTCTTGCCAGCTCGAAACGGGCAAGCTGCGTGCCGGCATCTATGAATAACATTGAAAAACACTCCTAGGCTGCAACAAAATTCGATATCATGCAAGAAGTTCGATATCACGCGAAACATCCGATATCGTGCAATAAATGCCAGTTTTTTTTCAGACTCGTCTCACTCAGCATGGGTCTGCTGGCGTTCAACGCAGCCGGCCATTTGAGCAACCACGCGGACGTTTGTCCACGGTTCGCCGGAATTTCGTTCGCCATCTCGAACACGATCGTGAGCGGATTTTGTTTGTTTTGTTTGTTTGTTTTTTGGTGGGGCGTGAAGGGTAAGAAATTTACACTTGGTATTGAGGAGACTATGTTTTGGTCCCCTTGAAGACGACCCAATCAGGGGCGTGCACGGCAAGATCGTGTCGGTAACCCGGGAGAACACGAAATATATACAAAGTCTAACTCTGAATTATAGGCAATCAGCTGATTGGTTGGTGGTGATCACGTGATACATGCTTTCTGTGCAGGATAAACTGCACCTGCGCAGCACTGCATGCATCACGTGATCACCAACCAATCATCTGATTGCCTACAATTTAGAGTTCGACTGTGAATGCCGTACTCGACTGAGCGCCAGTGCGCACACACCAACTTGGTTCGACCAAGCCCGCCAGTGTCCCGTACTGCAGGCGACACTGCCCGGTCTGTTGGTGGGCCCGCTGACGGCCGCGTTCGTCGTCAGCTCGTCCGGCCGTTGGTGGCCGGTGTTCGTGCTGGCCGCAATGCTGGACATGGTCGGCGCCGTCGTCTACGGCGGCTATGCGCACGCGAAACAGCTGCTCTGAGGGGGGGGGGCATGACACACCAGGGGATTGGTTATTGCATTGGAGAGTGCCTTGCTGAAGACGTGGTTGATGACTACGGTACGTGGTGCACAGTCTCAAACAAGAACATGCACGCTCAGCTGCAGCGCTGTGTGAGCCGGTGTCTTTGTCTTGGTCACTGTATGCAAGAGTGCAACCGTTTTGCTTTTTTTGTTGTCAGACTAGCGTTTTACAAGAAGTTTCGGAATGTGCGTGTATTCATCGCCAAGTGAATTGTTGTGCATCGGACGAAAGTGTTTGTGAATGGAAGGTCATTCGTATTATTATTTTACTTCGTATCATTGCGTATGGTTGTTCAATCAATTCTCATTTCATTGTCAAGAAAAGTCACATGAAGATCGAATACTCACTGTACAGCATTTCTCGGGGACGTTGGAGGGCAGATTCGTCATGTGGTCTGCCGTCGTTGTTATTGTTCTGTCAGCGAAAAAAATCTTTGTATTTTCTCATCCAACGCAACAAAAAATGACCGTCCATAATTTGTTGTTTGCCTTACTTTTTCGGTGTGGTACATTTTTTCCTCAGTTGTTTGTTTGTTCTGTTGTTTTCTGCTGCAAAAGAAGATGAGATATATCTGATAGAAGCGGTTGTCTCGAGGCCCATTCACATGCACAGCGATTTTGGCGACACCATGAGATCACGTGGCAGCCAAAAAGTAAATGCATGTGTCATGTGGGCAGTAATCGGCAAAATCTCGGGCCAGTTTTGTGAAAATTCCTATTTCCACAAAATTCTCAATCTCACCTCAATTGTCCCCTCGGTAGGAGCGACTCGAGGGTATTGGTTCCACGGGATGGTGAGCCGTCCGTTCCCCAAACCCACCGGAATTTGGTACCTTCGGGTTTCCAGAATCGGTGGAGGACGTGCTTCAAATATAATAAAAAAATTAAAAAATTAAAATTAAAAAATTAGACTCGCAGTGCTGCACCACTGAGCTCCTGAGTCATGAACTGATCCGCTGAACATGGGAATGGGCCCTTTGGTGTGTTCGTCTGAACACACTATTTTTATTTATTTTTTTGGCTGTGATCTCTCGTTATTTTATCATCATTCGCATTCGGTTTTTGTTGGTGTCTGTGTCATATTTTTATTTTCCGGTTCGAGTGGTTTTGTGATGATTTTCGAGCCTTCTTCTTGTTTACGGTATCCTCGGAAATCGGGGTGATACTTTGATAGTTTCAAGCCAACGAAACGTGAAACAGAGATAATAAAAGAGAATGAAATTGAAATTTGATTTTTTTTGGACGTGTTATTGACGTTTTTCGTGTTGTTATTGTTATATCTGGAATGTGAATATCTTGGATTTTTTTGTGAGAATGACGATTTTCACTGGTAAAATATTTTACTTCAGAACAAAACGCAATTTCTTGATAAAAACCTCGACCGACAGTTTGTTTTTCGTCATTCGAAGGCTGGAAAAGAGCTTGAAATAACATCAGATGGACCATCAGCCATCCATCACTGTCCCAGCAAAGCATGCTCAATACCTGGGTGACCCTGAGCTCAAGGAAAGGATGCAGGTAACTGAACTGTTACGCTTTACATTTTCCAACTTTTATCTTCGCGCCACTTGGTTCGCAGAGCCAAATGACAAGTACATATAGAATGCCACTTTGTGCATCTTGTAAAATCACGTTAAAAGCTAGCGTGAAGACGGTGCACTCGGGTGCAAACACACTGGCACACGCGCGCTGCTGCAACATCGTGCGCGTGCCTGTGCGTTTGGTTTGTTACCGCACTGTGTTGTGTCACGCAGAGTGGGTGCACTTCAAGCCGGCCTCAAGCCAAACTAGGGTTGGCATGGGGAATAAAACAAAAACAACGTTTCCCCTCAGCCGAACTAGAAGAACACTTGCCCGACAGTCCCTCTTTTCCAAACGCACTGTGTTTCTCGCACCCGCCCAGCACATGCAGCACACGCTCGCGGATGCGATGCGCACAGCGAACGCGCTGCCCCGCCGCGGCGACGCTTTCGAGCTGTACGTGGCCGAGCGGGCGTTCGGCGAGCTGCTGCAGACGGAGCACGTACGCCTGCTGCGCTTGTGGGTGGCCGTGGTCGGCTTGCGGTGGTTTTTTGCTTTGACTTGCTTTGACCTTTGTACGTCGATCCGCGTGCTGCGGTGCCCGTGGTCGGGCCTCGACGCCGCGCATGTTCACATCAGTTGACGCGACGATGTGCGATGTGCAATAAGACTCAGGTGGCGTCGCGCGCCGCCACGTGGGCAGGCTCAGTTCGTGCGGTCAGACGGCTGTCGCCGCACCGGACTTCGAGTGAATGAATACTCGTTGCCACGCGTGAACGGTGCCTCCCAGCGAGTTTTTGCTTTGACTCCTTTTTTAATTTTTGTTTCGAATCAACGAATTTATGCAGTTTGAAATCTTTTTTCTTTCAGAATGGGCAAAGTCTACGCACAGGCGGGCGTCCAGTTGCCGGCGGCGTTCTTCAGCGGGCGCGTCGACGCCGATGAGATGCTGCACGTGCTGGTGCAAGCGAACGACGCGTTGCTGGAGCGCATTGTGCGTGTTTTGCTTTTGTTTTGCTTTTTCTGTGATTGTTTAGAACGAGCGAACATGCGGCCTGATATCACGTGCGTTAGCGGTGGTCTGAACGTAGGTGGGTGAGGCGTCGCTTAGAACTACTTAGAACTGGCTTAGCGCTTGATTGAGAATCACGTGGGTTAGCCACGGTGGCCTAAAACTGCACCACACTCGTCTAACGAGCTGCTCTGTAGCCAAATTCGTCTTCAGACTGATCGTGCGACACGTTTGCGACCAACAAATCGCGTTTGCTTGCAGGGCAGTTCACTCGACGAAGCGGACGGCCAGCAGCCGTCGGTCGGTGATTTGGGCCCGGTCAGAGGGACGAGACTGCGGGCGCCCGATTGGATCGCCAAGGTTGCTTGCTTTTGCGCTGCTTTCCATGCTTTTTTCTCTGAATTCGGGTTGCCATCATGAACTATGGAAACCCTCGTGGCCTCGGTGGTAACGCGTTGGACTCTTGTCTGTGCGCTCGGGGGATCGAGCTCCGCCGAGGGGTGTATAGGCACTTGGTGTCAGAGAAAACTCGATGGGCACCCTGCTCGACGGCGTTCTGTACGCTTCTCTGGGTTTAGCCCTGACCAAAAACATCGCCTAAAAATGCCAACAACAACAACAACAACATCGTGTCGAGATCAATTATGGTGGAAAAAAGCACGTGATTTGCTGTTTTTCGTTGGCCGATACCGTGATGTTGGAGGCCGGCTCAGAGATCATCACGTGGCGCCTCCGGGGACCAAGCGGGGCTCGGAGGCTGCTATCACCACACATTCGTGGCGGGAGCATTAGCGGTCATGTACTGCCATCGCCACCATTAGCGGTAATCCCGGGTTTCTGCCCTGACCGCTTTGGGCGAGCTATTTTCTATGGGCAGACGTTGCTTTCGATAGGAAGACATCGGAATTAAGCGTGCGACGCTCCTTCAGAATTAGGGGATTTATTGGTTGACTAATTCTTAATCACATGCACTCCCCAGGTTTACAAATCCTAAGAAAATCGTGAAAAAAGTCACGTTGAGGTTCACATGCGTTGAAAATAAGACGCCTTTTTTCAGAAAGTCGGTATTTCCACCACAACCAGCGCTGAGCCACGTGCACCGACCGTAACGAAGCCGCAAACTCACTTTCCACCCGGTGCTATCGACAATTCACGAAGTCCATTTAAGTCGAAATTGAAGTTCAAGCACAACGCGCTGACGGACGCTGAGAAACGTACAGAAACTTCGATTTTTTGGACTTTTAACTTTTTTATTTTACTTTTATTTTATTTTATTTGATCGCGTTTCATTTGAACTCGAATCAGCTGATTGGTTGCATTTGAATTTGGCGGCTTTCGATTGGTTGAAACAGTGGTTTCAACGCAGATTTGTGCAGTTGGGGTTTGCGTTTTTTCTGGTCTTTCTTTGTTGTTAATTTGCAGAACTTAGATGTCTAGAAAGCTTTTTTATTTATTATCCAAAAGAAAACCTTCTTTTTAATTAATTTGTTCAGGCTCGTCAAGCAGAATCGTAGATGCCGACCAAAACGGTGGCAGAGAATGGCTGGATGATAGTGATCTGTGAGTGCTTTTTAATTGAAACGCCATTTCTGTGTGAAGATTTAGATGAGACAGCCAGGGTAGATGAGTTTTTGCTTTTCTAAGTTTCAACATGGTTCGTAAACATCAGTATTTTCAGTTCCTCCCATCCGTATCATCGCGAACTGGCGAATTTCCAGCCGAGTCCACTGCAGCTGCGGCAGTGCACTCCGAAGGTGAACACAGTGCTGGTCGGAAGACCTTGCAATTCCTGTTTTTTTAAGAATAACACAGTAATGGTTGCCGTTGTCACGTCGGTTAGCTCCCGCGCGGGCAATTAACCAATGGTGGTTAGCTCCCGCGCGGGAGATAAGAACCGGCGGTTAGCTCCCGCAGCTGATGGTGTACTCCCGCCTGCGATATTTCTAACTAGAGCGGACTGTAGGCTGTGTTTACGTTGTTCACGTTCAAGTTCAACGTTCACGATGTTCAGCAGCTTCAATGCACAACCGAGCCATATTGGCCACTGACAAGATCACTTTCTGGCACAATTCAGTGTCCACGTACGTGCTGAAACACGTTCACGATCATTTCTTTCATCGAGTCAACGGTTTTCGGCTTTTGCGCGTACAAAGTCTCTTTGATGATGCCCCACGCGATTTTCAATTGGCAGACGACTCATTTTCACAAAACGAACACACTTCACTGCAACTCAATTGAACTCTCATGCACGATGGAACAAGCGAATCGAACACATGATGTTTTGCGCACATTTTTCGCGCTTCTTTCCAGCGCTTAGCAGAGGGGAATTGAGGAGAGAAAATGAAAATCTTCGCGATTGCGTCAAGGGAAATGGAAAGCATCAATAGTTGTATTGCCATTTGACGTTAGCGATGAATAAATCCGATAGAAAAAATGCCGTTTTTCATTCAGAAATTCGTTGCTTCTGCACAGGGACAATATTCTCTCGTTTGAGCTAAAAACTGATGGAGGTCTAAGTTTGTGCTTTCTAAGTAAGCGACTAAAATTTCAGCTCAAACGGTCCAACCGTTGGCGCGTTAGAGCGATTCAAAGTTGCACCCACTACTTTTGGACCACTGTGTAGATTTGGATGTGTGGGTAAGGGGAGGGGGATGGGGGAGACCTAGGGGTAGGGGGAGGGGGGAGGGTAGGGAGAAGGGGGAGTGGAGAGGGTTGGGGCCGGGGACCCGGGGGTGGGGGGGTGGAGGGGGGTTGGGACGGGGGACCCGGGGGTGGGGGAGTGGAGGGGGTTGGGGCGGGGGAACCGGGGCAGGGTCCCGGCCGGGGGTTACGTGGGGTCCCGTGGAGGGGGTAGAAAGGGGGGGGGGGTAAAAGAATAAGGGGAAGAGGAGCAAAGGGTGGGGGAAGAAGGAAAAGGAAGTGGAAAAGAAACAGGCTGAGGAGGAGAGACGTAGAACAAAACAGGTGAATGGAGATCGGTGCCATGTGTGCACATTATAGTGCTCGCATGTTGTTGTTGAGTTGTCATGAGAACCCGAAATTTGCCAGTCTCCCGTTCGCCACGCTCCAGCGTGTATCGGTTTCGTCGAACACACGTTAGGCAAATGACAGCCTGCAGTCGCTCTAGTTAGAAATATCGCAGGCGGGAGTACACCATCAGCTGCGGGAGCTAACCGCCGGTTCTTATGTCCCGCGCGGGAGCTAACCACCATTGGTTAATTCCTGCGAGGGAGCTAGCCAACGCGGGAGCTAACCGACGTGACACCGTCACAATGCAAACAGCACATGGACATTCAAGGGACTTTTTTCATGCAGAAACTCTGGAGTTATGCTGAATGGTGTGAGAACAGAAAAACCGGTTGTGTACAATAAATTAATGATTTTTTCTTGTCAGCCGCCCTGTAATCCGTCGCAGCAGCCAATCCGGTACGTCTCGACCGAGACAGAGTTGCATGATTTGTGTCGGCGACTGAAGCAACAGCGCGAGTTTGCAGTGGATCTGGAGGTCAGTTCTTTGCTTTTTTTTGTTTTTTTTTTGTCTCGCTGACAGACACCGGTGAGTTCACGGTTGGTAAACAGCAGACATCAACTTAGATTCTTATTTTTTTTGGTTCTGCGACTCAATGCACGTATTATAGACAGAAGATCAGTTTCATGATTAACGAAGCAGTTCTGAACTGATCCGAGCACCCTGAATACGGTAGAAAATCTGGGGCATGCGGCGGACTGTTTGTCTGCAAAAAAGTGTCCATATCGAAGTATTGCAACTTCTGCACACAACGACAACACCACGAAAGCGCCGGCGCCAACTTGCAGCACCACGACCACCGCTCGTACCTCGGTCTGACGTGTCTGGTGCAGATTTCAACGAGAGACGCCGATTTCATCATCGATCCGTTCCCACTGTGGTCGCATGTGCACCAGTTGAACGACGCGTTCACGGACCCGAAAATTGTCAAGGTCAGAGTGGCTTTTTCTATCATTTCATTGGGCTCGGAAAAATTGTTTGTGGTTTTTGTTGGTTAGTGAACGCTGAATGGTCGGGAGGAGTTTGAACGGGCCTCACTGATTGGGTATACATTTTCTCTGTTATGTCTCTTTCTTTTTCTCTCACACTCATTGGCACACCTGTTGAATCGTCCGATCACAAGCCCGGATAATTGTCAGCATGTCTTGCGAGTTGGTCTTTTCTTTGAACTCGGAAAAGTAGTTTCTTGATTGGACAATGTTTCGCTGCCGCTTTGTCGCGTGGCAGCTGCTCTTCGTTCCTGATTTCAAGGTGCTGTTTATGCCAGACCAGGAGTGGCAGCAGCCGATCGGCGTGCTGTGTTTCTAGTGTTGTTGTTATTGCGGCTGACGAGTGTTGTGCACTGACATCCGGCGGTGGCGCCACGAGCTGCCTTGCAGCCAGATGCGGCTGTTTTTAAACTGGTTGGTGGTGCATTCGGCAGGTGTTGCACGGCGCCAACCAGGACGTGCTCTGGCTGCAGCGTGACTTTGGCGTGTATCTCGTCAATCTGTTCGACAGTGGCGTCGCGATGCGCCAGTTGGCGTTCGTCAAGTTCTCACTGCAGCATCTCGTCTCGAAATTGTGCCACGTGTCACTCGATAAACAGTGCCAACGTCAGGATTGGCGAATCAGGTTGGGCGGCAATGGGAGCCGTGTTGTTTTTGTGTTGGTTTTTGTTTTGGAATTTCATCGAAACTTTCTTGTATGTTTGAAGTGTGTGCACTTTTCTGCACTCGTGTTTGTGTTTCCCCGGTTGCTGGACGCCCCGGTGGACTGACACGCCGTCGAAACCTGTTCTTATTCCGGTTCAGGTGTTTTTTTAAACTTCGTTAGTGGTTTCCTGGCACATTAGTTTTTTTGTGCAACATCTTTCCGAAGAGTACCGTTCCCAAGTTGTCCCGCCGATGACCAACCGAATAACTAAAAAACCCGTGCCTCGCCTCTCGCTCACCACAGACCGTTGCCGACGTCAATGCTGGAATACGCGCGCTGCGACACGCACTATCTGCTGTACTGCTATGATGTGTTACGCAATCAACTGATTGATCGGGCGCAAGGAAGAACGGACCAGCTGATGCACGTATGGGCCGAGTGCAAACAGATCTGCTACAAGGTTGGTCGAGAAGGAGGGGGGGGGGTTGCGCATAAACTCACCGCAAAAAAATCGCAAATGCAGAAATGACCTCAAAAGTGAAAAAGGCAAAATCACGGCCCAGCCCTAGCATACTCGTCAGCCTGATTCTTGAAGCGTTTTATATAAAGGGAACAGAAGGGAACGTTTTAGAAAATCTTCTTTTCGGTGATCCTTTCACATGGCGGTCATCTTTTTAATTCATCGATCGGGCGGTGCGCGGGCATTTTTGGAATGCTGAGTGCTGACGTGACGAGCCAGGGGGCACCGCGGTGTGCGTCTCTTATCTGGAGAAACCGCAAACAGCGAACTTCTATGTATCGCTGCGCCAGGGACAAACCACGGATGACGGATCACACGGACAAATCACCGCGCAACATTACCGTATTGTAAACATAGCGGCACTTACTTCAGGTTTAAACAGATAAACAACAACAACAACACGTTTAAGGCAAAAACATCGTTTAGTTTTTTTTGTCCGCACGCACAGACGTCGTCTGTGCGCAAACTAGGCAATTGTACCCGTAATGCATTAAGAATAGGACACACAACACGATTTCTAAAACGCGTGGCCATTTTGTTCACTGTCAGTGTTTGTGCGTACGCACAAAAAACTGCTTGCTGATCCCCCATTTAGCAATACACGAAGCCGACGAAATCGGCCGAATCGGTGGCAGAACAGTTGGCCGCAAAAAGCGGCCACAAACTCGACCACCGACAGTTGGATGCGCTGCGACAGTTGTGCGCGTGGCGTGACGAGGTCGCACGGACAGAGGACGAGTCGTGCAGTTTTGTGCTGCCCGACCACATGATGCTACAGATGGCACTGGTGTTGCCGCGGTGTGCTCTTACTAGCAGTTGTTGCAGTCTCATATAATATCGATATCACTTGTCTTTTTTAATGCTAGGGCTCAATGCACACACACACAGTTAAACCGTAAATTGTAGACTACCAGCTGATTGGTTGGTGATCACGTGATGCGTGCTTTCTGTGCAGACAATGCTGTGGAGTTGGAGTGTGTCGTGCACTCAACGCATGCATCACGTGATTACCAACCAATCAGCTGACTGCCCAACATTTCGAGTTCGACTGCATGTTGATATGAAAGTCACACAAACACATGCGAATAGTCTTTTTCTTTACAGTCTATCTCGCTAGTATATGCAACTAGCTGATTGGTTGGTCACAGCAATTTTCAGTGCTGATTGGTTAGTCATGAACGATTCTCAGCGCTGATTGGTTGGTCATTACGTCATGTTGCATATATTTTCCAGATGAATTGTAGTTCTGCGGCTCAATGCTGTTGCAGACGTTGAAAGTTTCATGCTTGACGTGACAATTCAAACCGCGGTCCTGGTGCACAACCATATCTCAGCGTCACGGGTCACTTCACCAATTTTGAACTCCCGCGTCAAGCGCGGAACTGCGTGCATGCATTGAGTCGCAGAACCAAACTACAAGATACACAACCATATCAATTACAGCACGGGGTCTATGAAAATTTCTCAACAAAAAAGCCGACAAGAATGGCGCATGCCTCTGGTTGCAGCGACTCACAGGGAATCCATGCGCTGTGCC
Source organism: Theristus sp. LFF4_11 (assembly GCA_030248135.1). NCBI lineage: Eukaryota > Metazoa > Nematoda > Chromadorea > Monhysterida > Xyalidae > Theristus > Theristus sp. LFF4_11. Next base: position 10,367 of record JASANC010002207.1, read on the forward strand.
AGCCGACGCCGAGTCTCGTCCGACGCGACATGCACCAGCTGCAGCGTCTGCTGGCGTGCGCACGTGACCGACCAGTGGACGGCGGCGCACGGCCGGCCGCTGCTGTGCCGGCGGCGTTCGTCCGTCAACAGCTGCCGTGGCTGTACGACACGCACGACCACACGTACACGCAGCGCACCGAGCAGCTGAGGCCGTCCGTTGACTACGACGGTCGGGCGTGCACAGCGGCTTTCTTGTGTTTTTATGTTTTTTTGTCTCTGAAGCAGCCGCGAGCGGCCGCATTTCTATGAGACAAAGAAAACGATCACAGGTGGACGGAGCGCCGAGTGACCGGAAAACGAGACACACACCCGTTCGCACTGTGCAACTGATGAGTTGCTGTGACAGCAGGAACTACACCAATTGTGGTATTGCAGTGCAGGCAGGAAGACTAAAGGTCTCCGTTTGATACGCTGTTCCTGCAGTTTTATCGGAGTTCCTGTGGTTTGCGAAATAAAATGAAATATGAAATGAAATGTGCGTTCAGGAAGCAGTATTTAGTGAGCACGTGGCAATGTTTGGAGCACAGCGACGCAGTCACTAAAGGCTGCTGCGTGAGTGCCGCCAAGGTGTATTGTTAACATATACAGAGCTTCACAAGCACTGGTTTCTCTGGTCGCCAGAACCAGGGCAATTTTGCCGGGGTAAAAAGAACGACTGGATATTGTCTTCAGACGAACGTTTATTGGCGGAATCAAGCGGCGTCCTGAAGCGTCGACCGTCAGTGGCGGCGTTGGACGCAGCGCCCGAGGGCAGAGCGGACTGGGCCTGCTGCGACGGCGGACGCCTCGAAGCTGCACCGCTGCCGGCGTCTGCGTCCGTGGCGGCGTCGCCGATCGCCGATTGGATCGCGCCGTGCGTACAGTTGCACTCTAAATCATAGACAATCAGCTGATTGGCTGGTGGTCACGTGCATGCATGCGCACTGTGCACGCGTTGCTGTGCAGTGTCGTCTGTCGGCGTCCGTCGTTTCAGCTGATTCCCTATAATTTAGACTTCGACTGTAGACGCTGTTCCCAATATTGGGAGCAAGTGTAGATACCATGACTTAGTAGTTGAGCTACGGGAAGGATGAAAACAAAACTATACCCTTTTTGTTTCGCAAGTGGATTGAGCCTGTTTTATCAAACCTCAGTAGTCCAATACTGCGACGCAGCTGAGCTTCCGAATATTTGCATGAGACAGCAGCGCATTTCAATTTTCTCACATCACGTTGAAGAGCCAGACATTGGTGAATCAGTCCACATGAAAACGCAACTGTAATGTTTTGATGATTTCATTCAGGAGAACTGAGTAGTGTAGCCTTTACATAAAACCGGCTGCAGCTGTGTTTCAGCTATGAGCAACACCAATTGGCAGTAATGGCAGCTGAATCGCGGTCTCGGGCCACAAACAAGGACGCACCATTGAAATTGGGCAAAAATGCAACGTGTGGCTCTGGCGTGAAAACCCGCTTTACCCATCGTGACCCGTCGACGGGAGTGGGCGAGAAACCGGGCAATGTGAGTTTTTTACTGAGCTGATACATTTTTTTTTCTAACTTGACTCACTCGTGTGAATTGCAGAGCAGTAAACCAACCAAACAGTTGGTCGACTTGATCTCCAAGTACAGTATGTTCCTTCAAACCTGTCAGATTTTTTCGCACAATTCAGCAGGCGAAACTTTGAATTAACAATAAAATGAACACAGCGATCTGGTTTGGTTGGAATCAAAAATCCCATTTGTGGCTAAATATGGCCTCTTTCCGACCCGATCCCATTCTTCATGCTTTTGCGGGCTCTGTATCCCACTAAACAAGATGACCGGTTCAAAGAAATATCCTGTATGTGTGCAGATTGCTGGTTCTTTTTTAACACGCTACTCGAGCTTGTTAGCTCAATTTCGAGTCCAGTTTCCGAGTTACCATTTTTTGCTAATAGATTCGCAACACTTTTTCTGAGGTCTCAAACATACGGTTGCCGGGGGGGGGGGGGATGGTACAATTCCGGCCCGCTAATTCCGGCCTGAAGAACTCTTCAGGCCGGAATTCTTCGGGCCGGAATGAACGGGGCCGGAATTCTTCGGGCCGGAATTTCGCGGGCCGGAATAGTACAGGAGCCGTTGCCGTGTCACATTCGAAAAGGAAACATATTTCTTGACGTGTATTTTGTTGGTGACGCAGAGCGGCAGCGTGCAGCCAGTGCAGTTCGGATCGCCGCATCGAGCCGGTGGCTGTGCGTTCGACGACAACGAATTGCTAACGGAAAGGAAACGCAAAAAGTTGCAAGTCGGCCGTGGTTTTCTGCGGCTTTTGAAACTTTTTTGTTGTTGTTTTTGCCACCCGCTGCGGAACGGTGTCGCCACCAATAGTTGGCGTCAGCACGTGACGTGAGCGCATGTTGCTCGATTGATTGCGTGCAGATTGCGAACGCTCGCTCGGACGCTGGTGCAGGTCAACCAACCCCTGAACGTTTTCACTGGACTTTATTGCGTAGTTTCACATTTTACGCGTTTCCGTCCGTCGAACGTTGCTGTGTTTTCACCTTTCCTCTCTTGTTTGCCTTGTTTACGTTTTTATTTTTTCTTTCAGAAACTCAAACGTGCCAACGAGAAGCCGGATGTAGATTTGCAAACGGGTAATAGCGAAAAAAGGATAAAAAAGATGAAAATCGGGAAAAACAGCGCTGCTGAAGATGGTGGAACGATGAAACCGTTCGACTACGAGCGCGCGAAAACGAAGATATTGCAGAGAGGTGGAGTTCTCGTCTGGAAGGCATGGTGGCGAACTTTTATCAACACCTGACGACCGACAGTCTAACTCTATAACATATCCAACTAGCTGATTGGTTGGTGCACACGTGATGTATGCATTGCTGTGCAAACGAAACTCCGCCTCCACAGCAATGCATGCGCAGAAGGCATGCATCAGATCACCAACCAGCCAACCAGAGTAAAACTGTAAGTCCGATGTGCACACACACGACAGTCCACCAGCAAAGGAACGCTGCCACGCGGGCCAGTGTAATATCGCGCATGTGTTTCAGTTCCAAGAAAGGCACATCATTCATGAGGCCACCCCTCTTCTGCATATGACGTTGGACAGGCCGAAATGCAGAGAAACAGCCTGCAACTTGGTTGATTTGTTTGTGAATGTGCACAGTTCGTATTCTCTTTGGATTGATTCTGCGACTCAATGCTCGCATTGACAAAAAATTCAGTTTTGTGGCTAACGCGGTAGTTCAAAGTTACCGAAGTGACCGTAGTCTTTGCGATTCGACAGAGACACTCTGTTAATTTTGAATTGCCGCGTTTTATCACAGCTGAAAATACGTTCTAATTTCGATTCCCGCAAACGCATTCGGTCGCAGATAATCCAGAGAAAAATGTTTTTTAAGTTGAATTTTTTTGTGAATTTTTTGGTTTTTAGGAAGACCGAAACTAGAGCCGAACTCGGTGTATGACCCGGAGGGAACGCTGCAGCGACCAATCAACACACGTCAACATCGAGGCAGGGGTGGCGCGAAAAACGCCAAGAAATTCAAATTGAAATCGAAAACGACTGCTGATTTTAGACTTTGACAATAACGGTTTGATTGTTTTTCTGCAAAGAACAAAGAAACAACCACAGATTGATTTTTGTGTTCTTTCAATAGTCGGAATCATAACGAACCATTTATTCAAACCTGCTGTTTTTTGCTTTCTTTTATGGTTATGTTCGGTTATAGACCATGGTTTCTGTAAGTTTTATGCTTAGTGCGCCTTTTCTTCTTGAAAATGCCTGCTTTTAACATGTTCACTCATCTGATTTATTTCAATCAGTTCTTTTCTTCAGAAGTTCTACTGTTAATGTTTTCCGATGTTTTACTTGTCGAATTACAGTTTTCATACATCCACTGTAGATATCATCAGAAGTCGGAATACGCACGGTATAAAGATACTACCGCATTGGGTCTCCTCGACACAATCTCGCTGTGCACTGGTTGTAGGCTTGCACTGCAGTCCCTTTTCCAGTCGGCTCAAAATTATGCTAGGCTTTTTGCACGAGCAAGTTTCAAAAATATTTAGCTTGAGGCTTGAACCAGTTTGCCTTTGCTTGATGCACATACGCTTCCTCGAACCAAGCAAGAACAACTAGTCAAAGCACCTGATTACCTTTGTGCAAAAGATCGATGGCAAAAAGAGTCTGGGTTGCTGAGTGCGTTCAGTTTAAATTGTTGTATAATTTATTATTGTTTCAGGAGGACCGTAGGCAGATAAGTTTCACGCCCTAAAGGCCCATTCATGCAAGCGCGCACTGAAGCGCGCTGACGAGCTTCATCATGAATGATGAAGCGCCGTGAAGTGAAGCCCTGCTTTGCTTTGGGAATTTTATCCATTCACGGACGCGCGCGCTGAAGCGCGCTGGCGCGATTCATCATGAATGATGAAGCGGCCTGAAGTGAAGCTGCGTCAGCCGCTGCGGCTTTTTAGGTTTTTTGTCCATTCACGAACGCGCGCACTGAGTTGCTTCATCATGAATGATGAACATTCATGAACATGAACATCAAATGCCGCAGCGGCTTGTCTGAAAAATGAGTCGTATTTGCGTAATTTCTGCGCTTTCAATTGTGAATAGCGCATGAACGGGAACTATAACGTCCCGTAGTTAACAGCTTTGTATTTTGAAATTTAGGGTCATTTTTTGGCAAAAAAACTGCATTTTTGACCGTTTTTGGAGTACCCAAATTTTGCACATTTTTGCCCCTAAAAAGGGTAATTTTTATCCAAATTTTCTTTTTTGTTTCTGAGTTGTTAGCGCAGGTTCTATTCTGTGCTTTCGTTTGATACGCTTGCGAGAGCATTACACTTTGCTATTCCACTATTAGACACGCTATTTTCGTGTTTTGATCAATTTGAAATTACCAAATAGAGGAAAAAATAGTAAATGTAAAAATATGACTTTGACTGGTTTGTAGCTGGTTGCAGTAAGGAGCACAGGAGCACGTGCGACTCTGTTAAATCTGCATACTGCACACTCGAACGCTAGATTGTAGCGAATCAGCTGATTCGTTGGTGATTACGGCATGCATGCTTTCTGTGCAAACCAAACTCAGTCCCCACAGCAATGCCTGCACATAAAACATCCATCACGTGACCACCGAACAATCATCTGATTCACTGTAATTTAGAGTTCGCCTGTATTTTCACCGCGGACACTCCGTATACCGTTTTTTTTCTTAGAACAATGCCAAAAGCAAATGTCCTGATTTTTCTGCTATATTTGGATGGCACTTTGTGTGTGTGTATATATGTTTAAATGTGTAAAAATTAAACGTGTAAATATGCATTGCACAAATGTATATGTTTTAGACATACACATGTCAGCTGTCAACACATGTGAGCATTATAAGAAGTAAACAATGTAATTAAAAAAAGATTTTCATTGGAAAAATATAAAACATAAAACGAAATAACAGCATGCACCATAACAAGCGTGTGGTTGCGCAAACCCGGTATACAAAATAACTACAGGGTGAGCCAAAAAAAAGGTTCCAATTCTAAAATGCTCTCACTGGCTTGTGCTGAATTGTTTCGAGCTGAAAATTGGAACACTATTAGAAAACATTTGGAGGTTTTTCTGACCAAATTTTTGTCATGGTATGTTGCCCCTATCACTCACTACAGCAAAATATCCGGAAAATATGAAAAATCGACAAATGGTGTAAAATGTAGAGGGTTGATTTAACTGTAACAAAGATCAAAAGAATGAACGTTGGTGACAGCACGAATGTTTACAACACAAAAAAAGATGAAAAAAGCAATATGAGTTTAAAGCAGCTTAGAAATGCCGAATGCTGAGTTGCATTTGAACAGTTTTTGATCACTCCAATGTTTCACTTCAAGTCTGAGTGTGCGTAAGCGGTTCTGCTGAGAACAGATGCGAATTTATCTTTTCAAATCCAAATTGTTTTTTTTCCTTTTTTAATACACAAAATTTGCTACTCTGATATTTTTACCATAGCAGGCTGGTTGTTTTTCTGCAGTGAGAGATGCACTTCCATTTTCAGTCTGCTGCATTATGGTTAAGTGGACGGCAGAGCAGCGAGTCTGGTCTGCCAATTGGTGGGAACATGCGAATAACTTTTCCACAGTGGTTCGGCAATTTCGTAAAAGATTCAATTTGACACCGCGTGACGATACATCAGTTCGGAAGATCGTTTATGAGCAATGATAAACAGTGAGATTATGGATGAACAGTGTTTTTTGTTAAAAATTGCTATTTTTTGAAAATTACACTGTAAAAATGAACTTACGTGTAAGCCAAAAAATTTTTGATCACAAAAAAACAAGTGTTCTAACAAGTGTTCCAAATTTTAAAACACGAGGTCCCTTTGTTACAGCTAAATCAACCCTCTGCATTTCACAACATTTGTCGATTTTTCATGTTTTCCAGATATTCTTCTGTAGTGAGTGATAGGGGCAACATACCATAACAAAAATTTGGTCAGAAAAACCTCCAAATGTTTTCTAATAGTGTTCCAATTTTCAGCTCGAAACACCTTAGCACAAACCAGTGAGAGCATTTTAGAAATGGAACCTTTTTTTTGGCTCACTCTGTATAAACCCAGGCGTGGGAAAGTGTGCGGGTTTATAGATGACCATTGATTGACCACTGGTTGATCTTGCAGAATCTGCATCACTTTGTAGTTTTGTAGTCGCCCATTTCCACTTGTGCTTTTAAGGCACTTTTGCAAACTTGAGCACAAGCACAAAATTTACCAAACACCATGGAGAAACTCTGCTTCAGTGTGTCTGCCACGTCGTGTCTCAATTGCACGTTTAATTCCATCAGAATACAGAGCATATAAGGTACGGTTTTTTACGGTTTTTTCTGTCTATCCGTTTGTTGGTTTCGTTGTTGGGTCAGGCTCGAAAACTACGTGTGTTTTAAATGCAAAAAAAGTTCAGATGTGTACCATTGAGCCTTGACACTGTGTGTAAGGTACTCATAACAGGTCATAAAAGCGGAATCGAACGACAGATCAGTATAAATAAGAGCGCTGCCACTTGGGCGACGGCACAAGAATTTCCATGTAAAACAAATATCGCAGAATGAAAGTCAATAAACAAAAAACATCACAGTAAGAAACCGTAAAAATCTATTTTATCTCAACGCCGATGGCGTAACGAAGACACAATTTCGGTTTCCATGCGCACGCAGGCAGAGTCACATTCAGCATCGTCCATCTGCCCCGGCTGTACTTGGCAACGGTGTGTGCCCTGCCAGTTGTGTCCCCACCAATTGCCAGCAACTGCCCTCGACCGATGGCCACTAGTGGTAGCTAGAAACAAGCAGCAGCAGATGTACGGGTTTTGCGTTTTTTTCAATTGCATGGCTTGCACGTACCGATAAAAAAACAAATTATGGCTATGCATCAATCAGACCTTTTTGAAATAAAGAGAAAAATATCTGGTTTGATAACACTAAAAAATTCTCACATTGAATCAAAACGGCAATCAAAGAAAAATGAACTTTCGTAAAAGATGCAAGCATGTACAAAGTTATTACGTTTCCAATGAATAAACAGAGCTTAGAAAATGGTTTTTGGTTGCTGCGTGTACTGACATGTTTTAATCGAGGAATGCTTGAACCCTGCCAACTGCAAACTTACTTCACGGCGACCACTTTGACCGGGCATGTCGTCAATGAATGTCCATCCAGTGGAATCCAAGTATCGTTCGCAGCTTCGCATCAGTCCGCCTGACTGCCAGCCGCCACAAGCAAAGCTGCAGAGAAAATATGCAGCTGCAAATTTACGCAAGTTAACGCTAACAAACTGAAGCAGTGCACATTTCCATGAGACACGCTGATCGGTAGATTGACAAGATTAATAACCAATCGGGATCGGTAGATTGACAAGATTAATAACCAATCGGCAAAACAAAAAGCTATAGACCGTGAAACTAATGACCGATCTGCTATCGATCGGGCTGCTATTGACCTAGCTGCTATCAACCGGGCTGCAACCGATTGAGTTGCTATCAACTTGAAACGTGTTGCCCATAAGGGCGGTACTGGTGCGGTACAAGCCCCGGCCCATCGCTAAATTTTGATATTTCGTGTTTTTGTGCCCAAACCAACCTACTAAGGGTACTTATTAAGCATACCAATTTTTAGCCCAAAACTCCAACCGTAGGGCTCACTACAAGCAAATTTAGTTTTTGGCCGATTTTTGGTCAATTTTTGGCTTTTGTCAGAAAAACTATTTTTTTGGGGTTTTGGGAGATTCAAATCAAAAATCCAACATTACCACGTTGTTCAGCGCATTTTTCTGGGTATGTACCGTAATTTTCAGACCTTGCACTCAAAAGTCAGTTTCAGCCCGAAAGACACAAGTTTTTCAACACAAATTCGCTCATAACCCTCAGGGCCACAGGATCTGGAAAATTTCAGTTGACAAAAAAATGTGATTATGGGAACATTTGGACAGGATGCCCACAAAGGATGTTCCGAGTTTTGGGAGCGGGGTGGGTGACACGGGGACCCATTCTCCCACCACCACCCTCCCCCTTTTGACGAGGCGCAACTATCATACAACCCCACCTCTTCATAATCCTCGGTTTAGATTGTGAACTCAGCACTCAACCCCCTGTATGGTGCTTACATGTGCGTGCCACCGGAAGCCCTGCCTGTGTTACGCGTGTTTATCTTATTAGTTTGCACAAGGGATTTACCACAGAAAGCACACGTCTGTGCGTACGGACAAAAACTAAATGGTGTTTTCGCCTCCAGTGCTCACATATGCGTGCCATCGGTAGCCATGCCGTGGTTTTCTCGTGCCTCCTGCATGTCTGTCAGACGGTGCCACTTCCACTGGGCACCGTCACCGTTGTACGACAGACGATGCGCAACTCGCACAGTAATCCAACTGTTGTCCACTTTACAATGGCCACCGGTGACGAAAACCTCATCCTGCGTCCGCAGTTGTTGGTAATGTTTTGCTCATTGACAAAAACTAAACGAGCATAAATTCATCAGCTGAAAACTATAATTACTTTATTTCAGAGAGGTACGTTTGTGAAAACGTTTTGCATAACAGTTTACAAAGTTTTCAAAAATGTTTCTACATGAATGTCCAATGCAAACATTTTTTGCATTTTCCAACTTAATTTTGCATCGTGCACACTGATTTATGCATAACTATTTTATTTCTGTAATTTTTGACTGTTGAAAAAATAGTCAATCGCTGTTTCAATCCTGATCAATTTGATTTAAAACGTGTTGCCGATAAGAGCGGTACAGGTCGCGGCCCATCACTAAATTTTGATATTTCGAGTTTTTGTGCCCAAACCAACCTACTAAGAGTACTTATTGCGCATACCAATTTTTAGCCCAAAACTCCAACCCTATGGCTCACTACAGGCAAATTAAGATTTTGGCCGATTTTTGGTCAATTTTTGGCTTTTGTCAGAAAAACAATTTTGTTGGGTTTTGAGGGGTTCAAATCAAAAATCCAACTTTACCACGTTGTTCAGCGCATTTTTCTGGGTATGTACCATATTTTTCAGACCTTGCACTCAAAAGTCAGTTTTAGGCCGAAAGTCACAAGTTTTTCAACACAAATTTGCTCATAACTCCCAGGACCACAGGGTCTGAAAAATTTCAGTAGTGCCAAAAGATAGCCCAAATTCTCCGCTACAAGATGCAAAAAAATTTCCGGGGGCAATAATTTTATAAGGATGTAACAAAGCAACTTTTGTCGTCGACCCCCCATGAAAAACGCGAAATATACAGTTTTTCAAGCAATTTCGTTGAAAATGTGCGTAGAAATGCCAATAATAAAACTGATACTAATGTTTTCGAATACGTAGAATCCAATAGTAATAACTATTTACTATTAACTTGTTGCAAATACGTTTATTAACCGGCCAGCTTTGCCAAAAAATGCGAACATGAAACTGGGATAACGGTTTTCGAATACGTGGAGTTCAATGGTGGTTACCATTTTCTATTATTTTGTTTTGAATAGCTACAGTTTACTGCATTTAAATGCATATCCAACTGCCAAAATTGTGAACAAGACATTTACTTTTATTGATCTCTTTTGGATCACTCTGTTTATTTGTATAACATGTGCATTCGACCAACTGGACCATATTTCTTCAAAGGCAAAAAGGACTCGCGAACTGTGAACTACAATGATATGCTATTTACATGTAACATTTGGTTCTATTGTTGTCAGGTTGCCAGTTCACTAATGTTGATGTTGAACTTTTTGCATTCAACGCTACTGCATTCCATGACACGCAATCTTTGTCGACCACCATCGCCATGGTCAATCACGTTATCACCAACTACGTCAATCAGGAGCAGCAATTTGAGCGGGTGAAGAACTACTTATCATACATGTCGTACGATGAAGATGCGTTCGGTCAGTTTGTCAACGGCACCACCGTATTCCTTGAAGGAACAGCTGATGTGCTCGAAGACGCCGTGCAACGTACAGCTTACATCGGTTCCGGCGCCCTTGGAAATCTGCTGCGTGGCCCAATGCAAGCGGCACTCAGTATTGCACTGGTCATCGTCTGCATCATCGTCCGGCGGCGCCGCGGGCGCAACCGCGCGGGGGGTTGAGAGGCGCGGGCGCCGCCGGGGGGGGGGGGCGGCAGCGGAGGGGCGCCAGTGTCAGTGCGAAATCAACGAAGATGTCGAAATGAACTACCTCGGGTAGCAGTCATCAGGCTCTGCCGAACGTGACTGTGTGATCATTTGGTCACCATGTAAAATGTTGTGCTTTTTTAGTTTGTAATTTAGTTTTGCTGTTTTAGTGTTTTTTAATTTCATTTACGCATGTGCAGTAAAATTTGTCTTTGAGGTCAATAATAAAAAAAAGGTTCCGTGAAAATGCTATCTCTGCACATATTCCGTATTACCTCTAATATTATTTCTTCAGCGACTTCTGGGGGTGGGGGTTTATTTTGGGGGGGGTTATTTGGAAACCATTTTTAGGGGTGGGCAAAATGGCAAAAATACCTTCCATGGCAGAAAGGAAGTCGCAGAAACTTTTACTCTTCATGGAAATTTCCTTTTACAACAGCCTTTTGCAATGAAATTACCATTAACTCATCCATTTGGGGCCTTTGGTAGCACAATTTCATCATTTTCACTGCAACCAGCCACTGAATTCGCTGGCTATGTGTTTCAAACATGTTTCCAATAATCCCCATGGGGGATTATTTTGGGGGGGATTATTTGGAAACTTGTCGAGGGGGGGTTTATTTTGGGGGGGGTTAATTTGGGGGGGTAATAGAGGTAATACGGTATATATATAAAAACTTTGGCAGTTGGATGTGCATTTAAATGCAGTAAAATGCAGCTATACAGAGCAAAATAATAGAAAATGGTAACCACCATTGAACTCCACGTATTCGAAAACCGTTATCCCAGTTTTCATGTTCGCATTTTTTGGCAAAGCTAGCCGGTTAAAAAGATTTATAACAATGTCTTGTCAAGACATGAACAGTTATTATGCATGTAATAGTCGCAAAATAAGCGTATTTGCAACAAGTTAATAGTAAATAGTTATTACTATTGGATTCTACGTATCCGAAAACATTAGTATCAGTTTTATTATTGGCATTTCTACGCACATTTTCAACGAAATTGCTTGAAAAACTGTATATTTCGCGTTTTTCATGGGGGGTCGACGACAAAAGTTGCTTTGTTACATCCTTATAAAATTATTGCCCCCAGAAATTTTTTTTGCATCTTGTAGCGGAGAATTTGGGCTATCTTTTGGCACTACTGAAATTTTCCAGACCCTGTGGTCCTGGCAGTTATGAGCAAATTTGTGTTGAAAAACTTGTGACTTTCGGCCTAAAACTGACTTTTGAGTGCAAGGTCTGAAAAATATGGTACATACCCAGAAAAAACCGCTGAACAACGTGGTAAAGTTGGATTTTTGATTTGAACCCCTCAAAACCCAAAAAAATTGTTTTTCTGACAAAAGCCAAAAATTGACCAAAAATCGGCCAAAATCTTAATTTGCCTGTAGTGAGCCATAGGGTTAGAGTTTTGGGCTAAAAATTGGTATGCGCAATAAGTACCCTTAGTAGGTTGGTTTGGGCACAAAAACTCGAAATATCAAAATTTAGCGATGGGCCGGGGCTTGTACCGCACCTGTACCGCCCTTATGGGCAACACGTTTTAATTTAATGAAACCCTCACAAAAGGAGACTCATGTTGAACACGGAAACTGCACCTGATGCACAGCACCAGCGTGGTAATAAAGGCAGAGGTTGGGCGCCTGTGTGCGATCGACGTGAACGAGCGTCCAGGGCGCCGCGTGGTCGTCAGCCGGTCGCTGCTCGCACGATTGCTTGCACGCACCGCAGCACGAACAGCCACACACGACGAACACGTTCCATTGTGCCAGGTAGTGCATGGACATTGGTGGCCAACGTTCCAGTTGCAACGGCGGCACATCACGCGTCACCCACGCCCGCGTGCGCACGTTGAACACGTGACCGTGTGATATGTCTTGCGCTGTGGAATGAGCGCACGTAATCGAATGTGAAAGGCACAGGGCACATGCTCACTCAATAATTGAAAACACGATACTCACGAATTGAAAAACGGATGGTAAAGACGGAGTGGATTCTTTTCAAAAAATAACGATGGCTGTTTCAACGTCCTGCGTCTTTGGGGAATACTGCATATTTAATTGCTTTTGGATTTTTTTTTAATTAACTTAATTAAATTAAATTAAATTTAAATAAAAAAATAAAATTCAAAGTTTTGCTACTTAATAAGCAAATTCTCAATGTAATTTACACTATCACCGTCCATGCTTGAAAAATATATCTCACTGACCAGAGATATGCATAGGGGTTCTAGGGTGTCCCGGGACAGGCTAGCGTCGCGCGTCGCGCCTGGGGGGCTACGTCGCGCAGCGACTCGGATGGGGGAAACAATAGACTGATAGGAAGAGATTACCTTTTAATATTTTGAACGGGTATAGCAGTTGGTTGTTGCTGGTCAAAGATTGCTTTACCATACTTTTAACGGGGATGACAGTGGAATGAGATGGCTAAAAAATTACTTTTTGGACGGGATGATTGATGTTCATGCATTTTTCCTCTTACTGAACAGGAATAACAGCGGAATGCAGCTGACTAAAACAGATCGTTTTTTAATTTTGTAAATACTTCAAACGGGTAACGGTTGATTGTTGCTGATCAAACGTTTTTTTTTAATTTTTTTTCGGGAACGGCAGTTGAATGACGATCGACAACATTGAAAAACAAACAAAACGAGATTGATTTTTAATACTTTGAACAGGAATGGCTGTTAATTGTTGCTCATAAAAGAAGAATGTTCCTTTATACTTTAAACGGGAATGACAGTGCGATGCAGCTGATCAATAATTTCAACGGCAATTAAGCGACATCGAAGAAGCTAATAAAAGAGGACTAATTTTGATAGTTTTTTTTAACTGGAATGGCAGTTGTTTGTTGCTGATTAAAAAGATTGCTTTCATATTTTTTGAACGGGAATGCAGTTATAACTGTG
>JASANC010002208.1:0-22410 GCA_030248135.1 Theristus sp. LFF4_11
AATTCGTTCGCCTGTCGAAAATAATGAGTTTTGTTCAGTAAAAACCGGGTGCTTGAATTGATGAAAACTGCTAAAAATTGAAAATTGCGTCAGTTCATTTTTTGAAACAACTTGAAAACTAACACAAAATGGTGTTTGTAAAATCCCCCTTTTAGACGCCCATTCCCCCTAAACACGAACATGACTTCTCCGAGTTGGTATCGCTGCTTTCATCGCCGTCCGTGGTCAGTGCGGCCACATGGCCATGTGCCACTTTGTTTGTTTTCTTGCTCGAATCGACAGTTGACGTTTGTTCAGCGGCTGCACTGTCAGTCAGCTCCGTCATTCCCACAATCTGAGTGGAACGTGAGCAGAAAACATTGAATTGCAAAAAGACACCATGAGTACGGTCGTATGAGCGATGAGTGTTGTACATCTCACTCGATTTCAACTTCTTTATTCAACGCAAACAGACAAAAGTCAATTGTGATGGCAGAAAGGCGACACATCTGAGACGGTTTCTTTGAGCTACGATTTGGAAGGATCGACGGTTCAGAGGGAGAGGACCAACAGACGGTTCAGAGGGAGAGGACCAACATTGATATCGGCACGATCGTCAGCGGTCAGCAGCGAAGGCGCCACTTTGTGGTATGGTGTCTTCGTGGGGGCAGAGGTGCACCAGTGGATGCCAAGCGGTGCCATGAACTGGTAGTTGCGGTGCACGAGCGGCTCCATACGGTACGCCTGCATCAAGTGCAGAAAAACGCTGCAAAACATTCATCAGTTTCGACTGCAGCAACAAGAAGAATTGAGTATGCAGAGCAGAAATGACAACTCTTCTGCAAACAGACGGCGGATTATTCAATTTCAAACAAAAACCGCAACAAAAAACTGCACGCACAACGCCGTCGCACGGATGATAGAGATTGTAGAGGCGGCGCACGTTGGGCGGCACAATTTGGTGCACCGATTGGCCGCGCATCGCGAGGAACACTGGCAGCGGGGAGCCAATGCAGAAACAGTGGTGCACCACGAACGGAAACTGATGTGCACTGCTTGGTTCGTTGGTGTTCGCAGCAGCATTGTCGTTGTGTGCTTCTGTGCTTGTCTCGGCTTCGGATGCCTGAGAATACACCACACATTAAAGAGTAATCGTTTTGAACAGATAGGTTCCGTTGCTTAAATAGCTAAATGAGAAGATGCCTTTAGGCTAAATCGGTAGCTAGGTATACACGGTACTACAGAAGAAACAAACGGAACGAGGCAATGATTGGATTTGGATAGAACATAGTTATTCATAAAAGAGCAGAATTTCAGACTTTCAAATCAGAACAGAGCAAAAAATGTGATGCAACAGTTAAGCCATGAACATTATTTCTTGCGCACCCACATCGTCTTCACCTGATCATTCGTTGCCTTTTTCGATGCGGACTCAGTCAAGATGTCGTGCACAATGACCGATCCAAGTGAATGCGCAACAAACGACACACGGCCACCATCAGATTCAAACGTGGGATTGTGCTGGCTGAACAGCTCGTACAAATCGGTGACTGCTTCGTAGACAGCTTTCGAAATCTGTAATGGATCGACAAATTGCAAGTGATCAGCTGAACAAGATCTCTTTTGGTTATTCTATGCGTCCATTGAGATCCAGAAAAACGGCAACAGTAAGTGGTGGAAAAGATTACGATTACAGAACAGCATGAAAAAATAAGCTAGCAGACCTCATCTCGATACGGCCCACTGTGATAGTACATCACATCCATCACGGTTGCATTGATCCACCAACGCAACGAGCCAGCCGCTGGCGGTGTGATTCGATCTAATAAACCTGCGTGTCAATAGACAGTTTACATTTTTTCTTATTATATTAAAATCACGCTCTTTCCATCCATTCGTCCATTGGTGTCTGCTAACCATTATCAAGTTTAACGCGATGTCGCCAGCTGACCGGCAGCAGCATCACATTGGACTTTGTGCGGTCGTGGAAATATTTGTGCTGGTAACGATCGACGTGACGACGAAGTCTGCGAACAAGACGTCCAGCCGAGTTGTACGATGATTAGTTTTTTTCAAAAATTCCAAAATCCACATGATTTCCATTTCCGTGTTTCCCATTACACCATCCCGTGAAAATCCGGTGACGATACACTTATATTCCAAAATAACCTCTGAAACCTGGTCTGCAACGTTGGTTTGCCGAACTAAACAACAAAACCCAGTGACTAACAATTGAGTGCGCACAACAATTGCCTTGCGATCGTATTTCTGTCCGATTCCAGGGACCACAAACAACAGATGCTTGATGGGTTGTGTCTCGTACTGTGCCAACTCCGAGTTGCCACGTACCAGGCGTTTTGATGAATCTTTGAAACGACAATCAAGTATTACCATTCAAAGTGTTTTAATCGATTTAGTTTTGATTGAAACTAGATGCACACAACTGAATTACAAGCAACAGCAGTGAGCAGCACCTTTGCCAAACGACCGCAACGTCGCGAGCGCACCCTTCTTCGGGAACATTTTCACGTCGATCGGCGAACAGAACTTGATTTCACTCTCATCCGCAATTATACGAGCGAGCACTAAACAAAAAAAATCAAATTTATTCATCCAAAAAGCTTAAAAAAATCCAAAAACATGCAACCGATAAAGTTTCGGTCGACTGCGACGTTAAGCAAGCGAAAAACAAGACGCAAACCAGGCATTTTCGACGACTTCAAGTAATACTTGGTGCGTAGCTTCTGATCGGCGAACAACTCCATGTACTGGCGTTCACACTGATCGCTGAGTTCTGGCTCCAGTGGCAACAACTTCGAGCCGTCAACGAACCACGTGGCACGTCGAATCGCCATCTCCTCATCTGCGAGCAACAGACCCATATTGTAGCAGAAAGTAAAGTAAACGAACGAAACACTACGCTTGCTGACACTACCACTCGGTATCGGTACCACTCAAAATCGAACTAAACATCAACGAACTGTTGAATGATGGCGGCGTCAGCACATGAAAACTCGGAATTTTACGGTTGTAGACTCGCGTCGAACTATACACCCATGGGCGAGGATCGATCCCCTGAACACACAGACAGTAGTCTTCTAAATTTGTCTTCTAAATATCAGAGATCTGGGCAGTGAATAACAATTATAGCGTGCATTTCAGAACTCAATTGTCAAAAATGAAACAACGACAACTGTACCTGAAAACATGAACATTGAATACATTGTATGTACCTTACAACAACTGCAGTGTACTGAGCCGCATCTCGTTTTCGACATTTTGTTATGTGGTGCAACCGTATTTTAAAAGTTCATTGAACACTGAATAAAATGAAGAGTTTCAACTTAAAATGGGGTTTTCTTATAGTCTTCCCTGACAATCAGGAAAGAGTTATACCGTAATCTAGAGACATACAATAATTGGGTGGAGTCGTGAGACACCAACCAATCACATTACATTAGTGCTGCTACCAACCAATCAATGTGCCGAAATAAAAAGATAATTGGTTTGGATTCAACGTGCAGAAAAAAATAAGTCGTATCCGGACCTTTCCCGCGCGGACCTTTCCCCCGGCGGACCTTTCCCGCGGCGGACCTTTCCCGCGTAACTGTGAGCATATCACTGGAGCGGTGAGCTACTATTCTTATTTATTATCACATAGGTAAATGTTTTTATTAAATGTTTAAAAACAAAAAGTTTGCTAAAAATGTGAATACATTTTGCTCAAGTTTATTTATTTTTGGATTTTCAATAAACATTGTATTACAAATATGAGATACAATAAACAAATAAATCGAACGATTTAAGAAACGAACCATAAACGCTAACAGAAACACGGCGCGGGAAAGGTCCGGCGCGGGAAAGGTCCGGCGCGGGAAAGGTCCGCCGCGGGAAAGGTCCGCCGAAGGAAAAGTCCGCCGCGGGAAAGGTCCGCGCGGGAAAGCGGGAAAGGTCTGCGAATCGAATAAATGATTGGAAGATTTAGATTTTAAAAATAAAAATGAAACAAGCATCTCTACAGATTTCTGTTTTTCAGAAACAATCGGTGTCAGCACGCGCGACTGCACGACAATCTGCAGTCGAATGTCAAAACTCTGGATCGACTTACTGTGTGGTCAAAGCGGAGGGTTGAAAGCAAAGTGAAATACACACTTTTATGAACGGTTGGCTGCCACATTTTTCTGTGATGCTGCAACAAACCATACGTTTATGGGGTAGCTCAGAGAATTTTTAGCATTTTAAAAACATATTATTGTGGATTTATTCAAACGTGTCCGGACTAAAATGACGTCATTTGCTTTGAAAACGCCCGTTTGTCAAAGTACAGGCACTGTTGGTTTGGTGTGGTGACTGATTCGACATTCACCATTTGTTTACAGGAAGAAATCGGCTAAACGGAAAAGGCTGATTTGCAGTGAACGGCAAGCGCATGTTTGGCGGCACATGACGTCATTTCAGTGGGACAGGTTTAAAAAAATAGGTCATACCTAAATCCTGTGGTGCATACAGGGTTCGTGCGACCAGAGTTCTGACATTCTTTTTAAAGCAACGAGATAAATATATCTAACGATGAATCCGGAAAACTTAGGCTGTCCACTTTGTCCCATAAACTTCACAAGAAACGACAACCGACTGCGCCATCTGGAAATCCAGCATGGCGTTATGCGGCCGAACAGAATTCAAAACAACAACAACAATAACAATAATATACATGAATGTCCCACTTGTGCCGCAGTGTTCACGAAGGCCTCATCAGTACGGCGGCACCAAGAGAACGTGCACCGCATTGCTGCAGTGCAGCCCAATCCGCGTGAGTGCCGGATTTGTGCCAAGTTGTTTTCTAGACCGTGTCATGCTCGGAAGCACGAAACGACTCGACATCAGCACAGCAGTCCTGACAGTGGTGCGAGTAACAGCCGCAAACGCAGCTTTCCCCACTCTCAACCAAACTGTGACAAATCGACACCAATCAAGAAAAGAAAAAATGCCGAATTCAACAACCAAAGCTTGCCTTCAAACGGCGGTGACAGCAGTTGTGACAGTGAACTCAACAGGAGCAACAGTGACAGTGGCGGCAGTGATAGTGACGGTAGTGACTCCAGCGAGGACGATCCTTGCAGCGGCACTGAGCATATGGTTTGTTTTTTTTAATTTTTCTGATTTATCGTATTTTACGGCGTAGTCTTTTTTGCGCATTACACAAAAAAATCTAACGACCGACTTCAGGATCCCGTTCCGCTAGTGATCTACCAAGAAAGCACAAAACGGAACCACGTAATAATGTTCGCAAGGCCCGCACGACCGGGTTGCGAGGACACATGGTATAAACTTCAACGGACACGAAGATGGAGGGCAAGCAACGGAGCTGTTTTCCTGTACTACAATTGTGTGCGCTGTTGCAAATGCGAGCGGGCTGACAGGCGCAATTACAACGAACGTCAGGAACAATTGCCACCACACGAACGTCAAAATTACCTTCGCCGCCGTTATCGAACTTGGCGAACGGTTCGTGGCGGCAGACAACTGCATGGACCGCCGGTCGACCACGGACATCATCCGCGCTGTCGTCCGTATACGCGAGGAGCAGTTGAAGCCAGACGATGCGTTCGAAGGGTCCTGAAAAAACTAGACAAGGGAGACGATCTGCTGAACACGATGCAACGAGTAATAAAGCATGTTTTACACTCAGCATGTTTGAAAAAATAATAAAAACATTTTCAAACTTTCATTACCATAGTACCAATGGTGGAGCTCATTGCTCGCATATCCATCTATCTTACACACGCTGTTTTTTGTTAAAATGAAA
This sequence comes from Theristus sp. LFF4_11, assembly GCA_030248135.1. NCBI lineage: Eukaryota > Metazoa > Nematoda > Chromadorea > Monhysterida > Xyalidae > Theristus > Theristus sp. LFF4_11. The sequence continues at coordinate 5,786 of JASANC010002208.1, forward strand.
GTTGAAAAAGCAGCAACCCAAAACGTCACGTTATCTTTAGAAACACATGCTCGTTCATACCAGTAGGATTGTGTTTATACTCTTAAATTGCTATAAATAGTGCGAAACAATAACTTTGGTATTGCTTACGTAGGAGTTGAAGAAGGCCGATGATCGCGAACATGCCGAGGGTCGGGTTGGCGAAGAAATGCGACGGCACGTGCCCGATATCGGCGAACGCTCGATGCGCCTGGCTGCCAGACGACATGCTGCCAATGGATCGTTGCCTGCATTGAGCAACAAAAACGTGTTGACTTGCCCAGAATACAAAATAGAGGAGCTGTGCTCGTTTATGTATCGGAGTCGAACTGGCGAAATCGAAAAGTTTGCCAATATTCTATCCGTTGTTGTTACAACATCCAAAACCAAAAATAAAATCAAAAACAAAAAATGACTTTTGCTATTTAGCAACATTCTCAGAGTGTGTCAGCAAATCTGTGGTGTTGCGATTATGACATTATTTTTTTCAGCCGTTTGCTATTTCGCTGTGTGAAAACACAGGCGCTGTTGCTGTGTTCTCCGCGGGAACAGGCGCTACTGGCTCGATCACGACGTGTTTACATGGACAGTACGTTTGATCCTGTGTCGTCGACTCGTTGGCAGTTGCTGATTATTCATGTTGAGGTGAGAAAAACGACAACATATTCAGATTACAAATTTCAAAACAGAGCTGTTCAACGTGGAATAAATAAGCGCGCCCATCTCTTGTACATGTGGTGTTCAACAATAAATTTAAACTTAATTTAAGGTGGGCGACACGTTCGTCGCATGCGGTCATGTTTTCATGCGTCGACGAACAGTGCGGGCATACGAGACGGTATTCCGTGAGCTGCGAAAGGCAATGTTCGAACACGGACACGTTGTCAAGTGGCAGTCCGTCATGTGCGATTTTGAAGTTGCCCAGTGGAGAGCAGTGAAACGGGTGTTCCCGAAAGTGACGGTAATAAAAATAAAAAATTATACTAATTTTTGGTACAGACGGAAGCATACAAGAAAAAAATTGACGCTACGAAACGTTTTTGTCTACTTTATGACCGCGGAAAATGAGAGAAACTGTGATTGTGATTTTTTGAATTTCGGAGAAAACGCATTACCAATTTCATTTTAAGGTCTACGGCTGCATGTTCCACTACTGCAAACTGATCAGACAGAAGTCGGCCGCACTGCTCGATTGGGCGAAGTGCCGTTCCGAAAACATGGCAGCTTACGTGACGAAAATTATTGGACAGGTATTTATACTTAACAACATTTGCAAAACCCCGGTTGAAATCAGCAGAACTAAGTCGCAAATGTTTGCGTTCGACTGTCTGACTCTTATTACTCGTTTGATTGTCCACATATTGATTCAATGACTACGAACATGAACTCAGTTTAGAAGCATGGATTTTAGGTGCGCGCGTTGCCGCTGCTAGAAAAGCAGTACATTCGCAGTTGGTTCGCAAATGCCGTTCGATTGACAGAGCAGAAAATCAACGCAACCGGATGTGAGAAAGGACAAACTCTGCTAAACGGATGGATTGACTACTTGAACGTACGAACTTTTGTCGACAACTTTTGACTTTGAGCTGCTAACTTTGCTGTTGTGCAATTAAAACTAAAAAAGAAAATGGCAACTGCAAATACATGCAACGTATTTTCAGAAACAGTGGCTGAACCCCACCAAGATGCATTACATCGGCCGGTGGGGCCACTACTACAACACTGGGGGCAAAACAAACAATGCTTGTGAGGGACACCATGCCGCCATGAAAAAGTAACATGTAGCATAAAAAATGCTTTTTGATTGAAAAAGTGCGCACATTATTCAACAGGAAAATCCTAATTAATCAAATTGTAGAATGGTTCTCTGCATTTCGGCTTGAGAACATCATATGCAGAAGAGGGGTGACCTCATCAGTGATGTGCCTTTCCTGAACCACTTGAATACAAAACTTGAACACAAACTTAATCACGGAAAAACAAAAACAATCCTAAAACATTGACATTTTTAAGGTTCAATGTGCCGCGGCATTGCAGCCTCGTTCGAGCTCTCGCCTGGCTGCGCCGATTTCATCAGTTCGATGAGCAGCGGACTTTGCGTGCATTGGAACCCGGCAACACATTCCGGAAAGCGAAGAAATTTGTGAAACTCGCTGCAAAACTCGAAAATTTCAAGTCGAGATTGGCGGATCGCTTGAGATATATCGAGTTCATTTTGCAGTTCGAGCAGTTCAACAACGCTGCAGATCATGCGAATGAAATCACAGAAGACGAGTGGGCGCAAATGTTTGAAGACGGTCCAGAAGACGACCGCGGCAACGACATGAGCATCTTCACACAGTGCAGTGGTCGTGGACTGCCTGGTGTTCGCTGGTGGCATGTGGCGTGCCGCACAGCGCTCGAGTGGACCTGGATGAATCGAGCCGAGGCGCTTCGCTGCATGGTCTGCAACAGATTTCTTCGATCGGCTTCTTACTTGGCCGGATCTGGCGAACCACGTCAGCCGGCTCGAAAAAAAGCACAAACGAACACCAAGAGCAACAACAGCAATAAACGCAAGAAACAAGTTCCTCGCCGTTCGGCGGCGTTCGATTCAGAGGGAACTGACAGCGCTGAACAGTCGGCTAACCGTCAAACAACAATGAAAGCGGGGTAAGGTTTTGACTACAATAACAAAAAATACAGTAAATGTGGATTTAGCGCAGCTTTAAAATTCTTAACAAGAACAAAAACACACCATTTACTCCAATCAATAAAGACTATCAACCGTCCACAGAATTCCGAATGCTGACAACACCTGCTATGCCGTAGCAGCCGTCCAAGTGGTGACTCGTGCAGCTGAATTTTGCGCTGAGCTTTTGACAACGGACAGCGTTCCCACAAGTTCAACGTGGTGAGCTCATGAGGCTATTCAAAACAAAATCAGTATCCCCACTAGATAAAAGCATATTTTAACAAATACTTTTACAGGCAGTTGGCTAATCTGGCCAGAACGAACAACACAGGAAGAAGTCAGCTGTTCGACCGAGCATCATGGACGCAAGAACTTGCGCGAAGGTTCTGCGTTCAAATAGGCGGCATCTACGGTGCACAACAAGTAATATAGCCCAAGTTACTTCCGTTACAAAAACACAAATAGTCATTGTCTCCAAAATGAAATGAATAGTGTGCTGTTCATTTCTGTACGAAACAAACAACGCATTTTTAACATAGCACGGATTGACAGGACTCGCACGAATTCTTGACGAGGTTATTGAGAACAGTCGAGGACGAGGGATTCGCATCAGCCATCAATTGTTTTGATCTGGTTACACGCACTGAAACTGTGTGCGGCCAGTGCAGGGCAAATGTTCACAGTTCCGGTCGACCAGATGGCCAGCGCCATCGTTTCGACATCATCATCAATGTTGGCAATCCGGTGCTCATGTCCATGGATGTCAACCAAGCGTTGCACTACGTCAACAATGAGGAGCGGCAAGCCGACCCGTGTCTCAACTGCAACTCAGTCGATGCAGTTCGTGTTCGACGACTAATTCGTGTCCGCAGGTATCAATATCAACAAACTAACGAGCTCTTCACTTGGTTGCTTCATAATAAAAAAATTGGAAACCCCTTCAAAATTGCAAAAGGATGAATACCAATTAAATAAGTCAACAGGTACATGATCGTGTGGCTGGCTCGAATACACAATGGAACCCATGGTGTCGGCGCATTCAAACTGCAGCATCGAGTGCCTCTGTCAGATCAAGTTGACATTGCCACTTGGTCTCATAATTTCGACGAAACACGGATGACACTGCGCGCCGCCATTCGGCATCGAGGGCAGCCAGGTTTACTGAAGCATTTTTCGACATTGACGAGGTTGGGGAGGAAGACTCAGAACATACTCAAGTTAACAGCTGAAGAACCTCAGGTTCACTGCAAACATGGAAGTTAGTCTTTCAAAAGAACGCAGGGAATTAAAGTTCTAAAGCACTTTGTACAGGAGCTGGACATTACACAGCGTTGATCCGCGAAGATAATCAATGGTGGCATTGCAACGATCAATCAGTTGCCGTCGTTAGTCCGAGTACCTTCAGTCAACTGACCGACACTGAGGCGGTCGTCGCATTGTACGAAATGAATTGACACAACTAAATCGATAGTGTGGTCTTTTTTTGGTCCCGCAACTCAATTCGCGCATAGATAGGTAAACAGTTTCATGGATGACGCGGGAATTCAAAATTGGTAAAGTGATCCGAGTCCCCCACATAGGGCCCAGTCACTCAAGCGACTTTGAATTGCCACATAAAGATTCAAACTAGTTTCCTTTCTACGTCTGCACACGCATTCAGTCGCAGAACTTAAAAAATTGATAATACCGCATTACCCCCAAAAACCCCCATGGGGGATTAATACGTCAGCGACTTTTAGGGGTGAGGGTTTATTGGTGGGGGGGATTATTGGTGGTGGGGGGGGGGTTTATTCACAACAAATTCTAGGGGTGGGGGTTTGTTGAAAAATGGCAAAAATACCTTGCATGGCAGGCAAGAAAGTCGCAGAAACTTCTACTTTTCACAGATATTTCTTTTTGTAACAGCCTCTTGTAATGAAATTACCATTAACTCATCCCTTTGGGGCCTTTGGTAGCACAATTTCACTAATGTCACTGCATTCAGCCACTGAATTCGCTGGGTATGTGTTTCAAACAGGTTTCCAATTAACCCCCATGGGGGATTATTTGTGGGGAGGGGATTATTCGGAAACTGGTCGGGGGGTGAGGGTTTATTGGTGGTGGGGGGATTAATGGTGGGGGGGTTAATGGGGGTAATACGGTACATGCTGTTCAAACAGTTTCACAGGAGTTTCCTGCTTTTTGCTAAATAAAATGGAGGATAATTGGGTTCTGTACTTGTTGTCTGTCCGTCCGTGTTTCTTTGTCAGTGCCGTTCATCTTTGTGCCTTATATTTGTGAATTTATAAAATTGACGGTGTCAGTGACCAAATGCAATTGAATGATGGTATTCGCATGGCGATAATGAAAAAATAACAATCAAATAACGAACCATGATGCTCACGTTCCTGAACGTTGATAGACACGAGTGTCAAAGAGTGAAATCCGGTTCAACGTTCAACTGTTGTTGTGTGTTCGCTGCGGACTGCTGCACGAAATGCTGCTGCTGCTACTGCTGCCCCTGAAACGCAGTAGCAAATTCCAGCTTAAAAACAGACAATAAAAAAATAACAGTTATCTAATCAACAAAACTTATTTTCCAGACATTGTTTTGGTAGGGTTGGCTCAGAAAAAACGGTTTCTTTTCCGTTTTAAAACCGGTTTTTTCAGTTTTTTTTTTGAAAAATAAAGAACCGATAAAGAAAAATAAGAAAAATAAATAAATCTCAAAAGTTTTAAAACTTCGTGGTCAAAAATCACAATTCTTCGTTTGATTGATACAATGTAAAATTATATTTTTGAAAAAAAAACGGTGCAGTGAACTGTGTCGAACTGAACTGGAGAAGCATCATTTTGCAGAAGCTTTTGTGTCAAGTTAAATACGATGAAAACAAGGTGACTGCTAAACTGAGTGCAGATGCAGCCTGTTTTTTTTGCAGAAAAACGTCGGTTTTTGCAGAAATTTTTTCGCAGATTTCTGCAAATTGCAGAAACAGATTTGCATGCAAACTTTGGTTCTGCAATATTTTTTTTGTGCTTAGCGCTGGACTGAGGTTTCACATCAACATGGAAAAAAATTCAAATAGTTGAAAAACAGCTGTTTCGGCGGTTGCTGTAGCGCAATGATTGGCGTTTTGTTTTGCACCAGTTTTATTCATCAATTGTGCCGGACAAGAGCAGTATCGCTGACGAATGGAAACGATTCAAATGCGAACGAACTCAATTCCTTGGACCGAGTGCAACTGCAGGCAAGCATGTGGTATCTGGGAATGAAAACAAAGAGGCGATACAAAACCAAACAGAACAAAGTGAACTGCACCTTTGAGAACGTCGAACCGACCGAAGCCCATCGGTTTGATTGCGGAATTTGAACATTGAGGTTTTCATTTGATATTGATTGTGTTGTTGCTAGGTTGAATTTGAAACGAATGATTGTGATTTGGTTGGTTTGGCAATCTGGTTTGGTTTTGGTGTTCCTGGAAAAATTCTGCGGTAAAACGATGCAATTTGCAATTGGAATTCTGGGCATCGTTAAGAAATGATGCTCAGAACGAAAAAATAACCTTAAACAAGCACAAAAACCATTTTCGTTATGTTTTTATAATTTGCAGAAATAAATTTTCATTTGCAGATTTTTTTGCAAATTTCTGCAAATTGTAGAACCGACTTTTTGAGAAAAAAACCTAGAATGCAGCAGACTGACTGACGACTTTGTCGACTTGAAACGGTAACTGATGAAATGTTATTTTTCGAACGCAATCCGCTACCGGTTTCACTTTGCAGTTCTGCAAATCTCGCCCCCTGATCGGGGTCAGCTATCCGGGGTCTTCTTGCAACCGTCCCCCCGCTCCCCACACATACACGGTCACTGCTCAGTCTTTGTTTTCAATTCATTGAACGTGCTGCCCTGGAAACCAATAAAAGCGAAATTGATTTGATTTGAAACAAAAACAATTGGGTAGCATTGAATGGCAAATATACCAAATTGGGTACGTTGTGTATCCCCGAAAACAGCGTTTTACGCTGCTCAAAAACACTAGTTTTGACGTATTTCCTATTTTGAGTTCAAGGTTCCAAGTTTTGGAATGTTTAGGAGCTGGGAAACACTTGCTTTTGGTTTTAAGACGGTTTTAAAACGAAAAAAACGTTTTTTTCATGGCATCATAAAAAACCGGTTTTTTACCAACCCATGTTTTGGTGACCTCATTTACCACTTTTCCAAACTGTTATCATGCCTCTTCTTGCTTTTTGATTTTTAAAATGCACTAATCCCCCAGCTCAAGTGAAAGAAAACTTACCGGCTTCAAATTTGATCATGATGACCACATGATGATACGACGAAACAGCAACAAAACAAGGTAGCGCCTGCAGACGGCACAGCTCCGACGCTCAGAATTCACAATGTGAAGCGAAATGTCACCTTGGCTGCATCGGAAATATGAAGCCAAGCTTGGCAACGCTCGAAAACTTCATTACAATAGTTGTTCAAGCCTAACATCAATGAGTAAAAGGCCTAAAATCGCCTGCAGACGGTTTTACAACGTCAAAGAAATTTTTTGTTGAACGGTCCAAAATATGTGCCAACACAAAATTTCGCAACAAAATGACAAAAGAGGGACTCACGTTTTAATTTTTTGTTAAATCAGTTCGGCGCTGGATCAACCATCAATGTTGAACATCATCATAGCCATTCATTGGTTGAAGTTGGCCTCATTGACTAATGAAGTATTGGGCACAGATACTGCGCAAGCATAGGTAACCAAATTGTGAATTGTCGAACTACGTTGCTAAAAAGCAAGCGTTAATTCAATCAATCCAGAAAACCTATGGCAAGCTCCAGTAGACCTGGCCAACAATCTTCTGTATTTTCAAACTCAGTTATGTTTTGATTCATTCATTTCCACTCTTTTCGATCCATTAACTTCTTGCACTTTGTTAACAAAATAATTACATCCGTCAATGATTTGTTTGGGTTTGGGAACAAGAACAATTTGGGCTTGGGCTCATAGTTCACATACAACTGTTAATCGACTGAAAACCGCCTGAAAGTTTGTAGAGCGTCGATTATAAAAATTACTGGAGCGTCTTTTAAGAATGCATATAAACCCTCACCGAGAAGGCACCTGACCCCCCCCCCCCCTCTAAAAAAGGCAAACACCCCCCCCCCCCTCACCCGAGGTCCCGCTTTCGCTGCTGGATCCGATGTTTTTGAAAAAATGCTCAAAACTCGAAAAAAAATTCAAAAAAATGAAATTTGCCTGAATAAACGTAATTGGCTGGAAACAGGTTGCAAATCTAAAAAATGTTTTTGCTTGGCGGGAAATTCAAAGATTGAATCAAAACGTGTCTGGTCACGGTAGTTTTGTTTGCTTCACGCGGCTGATGTTACAAGTTCCATATATGAGGGTGTGGTGGCTCTGCGAGTAACAAAAAATACACGGCAGTTCTGGGCTCTTGTTGGCTGCTCATGTTATCGATTTCCCAACGTGCATGAGCGTCGAATATCGAATCAGGGGCTGTAGGTCGATCCGGTACCGGTCGATCCGGTACGGTCGATCCGGTACCGGTCGATCCGGTACCGGTCGATCCGGTACCTGGCAATTTTCTAGGGCGGTCGATCCGGTACCAGGTCGATCCGGTACTCGGTCGATCCGGTACCAATTGAAATTTTCAGCTGTTTTACGGGTTTTTAGCGTTCTCGTTATGTTTTCGATTTTTCTTTGTTGATTGTTGATACGATTGTTGATGATACGATCATAGTTGTTCCAGAGCCGAGGGGTTGGGGGGGGGGGGCGATATAGATAGCTGGAGCAAATTTTCCAGATAGATAGATAGCTGGAAAATTTTGGGGGGGGGGCCGCGGGGGGGCCATGTGACTTTGGGGGGGCCGGTCAAAATTTTGAAATTTGAAAGATAGATAGCTAAAACGCTAAAAAGCTATAAAAACAGCAAAATAATGCTAAAAATACACTGAAAATCAAGTATAAACGCGTATTTTACCTAAAATTAGCAAAATTTTCAAGAATTACGAGCAAAAATGGTCAATTTTGGTCAAAAATTGACTCATTTTATGTCTTCGAAGACAAAAATTTTCAGATAGATAGCTGGCTGAGAATTTTTTTAGATAGATAATAGCTGAGCCGAAAAAACCTGTCTGATAGAGATAGATTCGAAAAATTTTTGGGGGGGGCCGGCCCCCCCCAGGCCCCCCCTAGAACAACTATGGATACGATATGAGACGACGACGACTTGCGACACTTGGTTGGTTTTGGTAATCGTAATCTGATTCTGAAAAAAGCAAAACAAGTGTACCATATGTTTTTTTTATTTTCTGAACTATTTTCCAGAAGAATAAAGCTCCAAGACGGTGAAAATTTGCAAAATTATCAGCTCAGCAAGAAAAGGAGAACAAAATAAAAATATGAAGACTGATTCGGTTCTCTTTTGGAGTTGAAGAAAAATGTCTGTTGTTTTTATTTTCATATTCCCGCGAAAAAACCTGCGGTAAAATGTTTCAGACATCAGATAAAATGAGAGAAACGAAGAAAAATGGAAAACAAATCAGAAACAAATTGAATTGAATGCTAAAACAGTTGAAAATTGCCAGGTACCGGATCGACCGGTACCGGATCGACCGGTACCGGATTGACCGTACCGGATCGACCGGTACCGGATCGACCGCATGCCGAATCAGGATTTCCTGGATTTCACGCGTTCATTATTGTTGCTGCATGCGGCTGATGTTACACGTTTCGTATATGACAGAGTGTGGCTATGCGAGCAACAACACGACAATGGCTGTAGGTCGATCCGATCCGGTACCGGTCGATCCGGTACGGTCGATCCGGTACCGGTCGATCCGGTACCGGTCGATCCGGTACCGGTCGATCCGGTACCAGGCAATTTTCTAGGGCGGTCGATCCGGTACCAGGTCGATCCGGTACTCGGTCGATCCGGTACCAATTGAAATTTTCAGCTGTTTTACGGGTTTTTAGCGTTCAATTCGTTATGTTTTCGATTTTTCTTTGGTTGATTGTTGATACGATTGTTGATGATACGATATGAGACGACGACGACTTGCGACACTTGGTTGGTTTTGGGAATCGTAATCTGATTCTGAAAAAAGCAAAACGTACCATATGTTTTTTTTATTTTCTGAACTATTTTCCAGAAGAATAAAGCTCCAAAACGGTGAAAATTTGCAAAATTATCAGCTCAGCAAGAAAAGGAAAACAAAATAAAAATATGAAGACTGATTCGGTTCTCTTTGGGACATTTGGAGTTGAGGAAAAATGTCTGTTGTTTTTATTTTCATATTTCCCGCGAAAAAACCTGCGGTAAAATGTTTCAGACATCAGATAAAAAAATGGAAAACAAATCAGAAACAAATTGAATTGAATGCTAAAACAGTTGAAAATTTCAATTGGTACCGGATCGACCGAGTACCGGATCGACCTGGTACCGGATCGACCGCCCTAGAAAATTGCCAGGTACCGGATCGACCGGTACCGGATCGACCGGTACCGGATCGACCGTACCGGATCGACCGGTACCGGATCGACCGCATGCCACGACAATGCTGTACTGTGCAGGGCTTTTGCTGTGCATGTGGATTGCGATTATCGCTTTTTGTGCAAAATGTCCATCAGATTGTGTGTCGTGTGTTGTATCTCGCATAGCCACACTCTATCATATACGAAATGTGTAACATCAGCCGCGTGCAGTAACAATAGTGAAAGCGTGAAATCCAGGAAATCCTAAATCCCGAGTCGACGCTCATGCACGCTGGGAAATCGGTAGCATGAGCAGCCAATACGAGCCCAGAACTGCCGTGTATGTTTTGTTACTCGCAGAGCAACACCCTCATATATGGAACTCGTAACATCAGCCGCGTGAAGCAAACAAAACTGACTGACTAGACCAGACACGTTTTGATTCAATATTTGAATTTCCCGCCAAACAAAAACATTTTTTATATTTGCAACTTGTTCCCAGCCAACTACCGTATTACCCCCAATAAACCCCCATGGGGGATTAATACGTCAGCGACTTTTAGGGGTGGGGGTTTATTGGTGGGGGGGGGATTATTGGTGGGGGGGTTTATTATACAAAAATTTCTAGGGGTGGGGTTTTGTTGAAAAATGGCAAAAATACCTTGCATGGCAGGCAAGAAAGTTGTGGAAACTTCTACTTTTCACAGAGATTTCCTTTTGTAACAGCCTTTTGTAATGAAATTACCATTAACTCATCCATTTGGGGCCTTTGGTAGCACAATTTCACCAATGTCACTGCATTCAGCCACTGAATTCGTTGGGTATTTGTTTTAAACAGGTTTGCAATTAACCCCCATGGGGGATTATTTGTGGGGGGATTAGTCGGAAACTTGTCGTGGGGGTGGGGGTTTATTGGTGGGGGGGGGATTAATGGTGGGGGGGGGGGTTTAATGGGGGTAATACGGTACGTTTATTTTGGCCGATTTTGGGCCAATTTTATTTTTTTTTTTGATTTTTTCAAATTTTGGAGCATTTTTTCAAAAACATCGGGTCTGTAGTTTTATCAACGCTTTTCTGGGCCTAGACCCGACCCGACATCGGGTTTGTAGTTTTATCACACAATTTTTATCGGGTCGGGTCGGGTGCGGGTCTGTAGTTTTATCAATGCCCAGGTTTTTTCGCGGGAAATATGAAAATAAAAACAACAGACATTTTTCCTCAACTCCAAAAGAGAACCGAATCAGTCTTCATATTTTTATTTTGTTCTCCTTTTCTTGCTGAGCTGATAATTTTGCAAATTTTCACCGTCTTGGAGCTTTATTCTTTTGGAAAATAGTTCAGAAAATAAAAAAAACATATGGTACGTAGGTTGGCCTACATGTTTAAACGACGGTTTAAAGACATTTGCGTTAAAAGACATTTACCTAGAAACTAACTGCGTGTTTAACGGTTAAAATAAACTACAATTCTCCGAATATGTCCTAAACCTAATCCTAAGCAAAGCCTGAGCCTACGTAATCCTAATTCTAAGTTCAGCCCTAAGCCTAAGCCAAGCCTTTTTAGAAGTGCGGTGCATGAGCAAATAGCGCACGTGACCACTCCAGGGAAGGGAATCCATTCCATAATCCTAATCCTGTTTAAACATGTAACATTAGGTGGTAGGTACACTTGTTTTGCTTTTTTCAGAATCAGATTACGATTCCCAAAACCAACACAGTGTCGCAAGTAGGGTTGTTAAACAAAAATGAAAATTTTTTTTTAAAAAAAGTGATTAAAAAAAAACAAAAATGCCGATTTTTTTTTTAATTCGAAAAATTTTCCTCTAATATGCTCTGAAAACCTCAATTTTGGCACAATTTTTCGAAAGTTCAACAAAAATTTTCTTTGATTATACCTCGTAAAACCTTTGGCAGTCGATTTTGGACCGTTTTACCGACTGATTTTAGGCTTCGACAACATCTGCGATGAAGTTTTTGAGCGTCCCAAAGCTTAGCCTACCATTTCCGATGCAGATAAGGTGACGATTAGCCTCGCAGAGCGTCCGATTGTGCTCGCTGCACCGTTTGCAAGCGCTACGTTGTCTGGTTGCTGCTTCGTGTCGTGTCGTCGCGACACCATCAGAAGAATTGATCGAATTTCAAGGCGGTATGTTTGTCTTCACTTCAGCATTAGCTTAGCTGGGGACAATTAGTGACGTTTTGGAGGTCAAAACACAAGAAGAGGCATGGTGACGGTTTGGAAAAGGGGTAATTGAGGTCACCAAAACAAAATCTGCAAAGTTCCGCCATACGGGTGTCATTCGGGAGGCGCTTGCATATCATATGTGGTTCTTCGGACTCCCTGATTGATTTAGCACAACTTTGATTTTTGAAATTTTTTTAAAAAAAAAAATTTTTTTTTTAAAACAAAAATGACGATTTTTGTTTTTTTAACAACCCTAGTCGCAAGTCGTCGTCGTCTCATATCGTATCATCAACAATCGTATCAACAATCAACCAAAGAAAAATCGAAAACATAACGAATTGAACGCTAAAAATCCGTAAAACAGCTGAAAATTTCAATTGGTACCGGATCGACCGAGTACCGGATCGACCTGGTACCGGATCGACCGCCCTAGAAAATTGCCAGGTACCGGATCGACCTACAGCCCTTTTTTCAATTTCAATTTTGTTTTTGCGATCACTCACGGATCAATCACTGCCACGCACGCCAGTCGCCAAATATCTTTTTTTTGTATCATTCATTCCGCAGGCAAGGTAAAAACGAACGTGCAGTTGACGAGACGACGGATAAGGGGACACAAGCAAAAGTGCAAGGACAGAAAAGAACGGTTCACTGCACTGTGCACTCGACGTTCGGCAGAGAGCAAAGGCGACCTAAAATTAATTTGATGGTGTATTTCCGTGGCCAGGGTCGCTCAGGATATGTGGTCGGTGTGCGTCGTCGCTCCGATGGCTCCAGGTTTCAGTTTGTGAACTTTTCTGTTTTGGTGTGTTGGCCTTTTCTCTTGTTCTTCTGGCTTTGCACTCGGGCTAGGTAAGTTTGTTTAAAAAATTGTTGAACTTGTCTCTAATGCAAGAAAAACATTTGTGGTTGCGTCGCGTGCATGGCCGTCGTTGTCGCAAAGTTTTGGCCATTTAGTTTTTGGTAATTTTGAATTTACCAAACCAAAAATCAGAATGCGAATAATTTGCTTGCTGGCTTGCTTGCCTGTGACAATAATCACGCGGCAGATGTTGATCCGAGCCAAATTCTTTTCTTTGTGTCCATTTGTCATTTGATAAAAAAAAACTTTTTAAAAAAACGATTCAACGATTCAACGTTTATCGTACAAAAGTAGTTATACGATGCCGAAGCATCGAAACAGGTAATACCCGTTAGTACAAAATACAATAAAACAATCAATAACATCACGCATTCACCACCACACAAACAACACGATTTCTGCGTTTCTTCAGCGTCGTCTGGCGATTTCGATTGAATCGTCACCACAAGAACACCACCAACAACGTTGACAATTTGTCGCAAAACGTTCAAGTTGAAAACAACGTCAGTTTCGTTCGCGACGTCTGTCTGCCGTTGCTTGGCGCGCGTTTCGTGCGAGTCCCGCGACGCGTCCTGTTCACCAGAGAACAGGCGCATAAACTGCTTCAGGTGAGTGGAACAGGCCAAATTGGGCTCGGGGCAGTATTGCCCGTTTCCGCCGGAGATTGGTACTTTATGGTTTTCGGAACCGGCGCGCGACCAAATAAAAAAAACACCGTGCATCACAATGGCACATACGATCCTATCCAATGAACGTTCTTTCGTCGCACGAGCCACGAAGCTGCTTCAAACTAGGGTTAGGGGAAAATCCGGATTTTTTTTTAATTAAAATTTTTTAATTTTTTTACAAGTTAGGTTTGTTCGAAGCGTCTCGTCGAGCTGAGTTCAGCTAGACTATTTTCAGAACGATCCGGAAAACTATAAGAGCGAAAATCGTGTTTTATTGAAATTATGTCCATTTCATAGAGGGAAAGTTGCATTTTCAACAGTAAAACAGGACAATTTTTGACGTGTACTTAAATATTGAACCGTTCTTAGTTGTTCCTCTTCAGAAAATTACCAAAATTTGACTGTGTTCAAAAATTCCTGTTTGCTGTAGCTAAGTCGGCAACCCCTGTCGACCCGGTCGCCCCCCCCCCCCCAAAACACTTACTTTCAGGTTCAACCAGCTATGCTATCTGCCACATGGCGAGAGCCCACTCTTCAAATCATCGTATCGAAAACACGTACCATGATTTCGCGATCACGTTGCGGGCAACTGACAGACGCAAGTTTACACGTTAGTTTAGCTCAGCACGCAAGTTTTAACATGTGGCCATGTTATCGGGTGTCTGAAAAACGGTCGTGTGATGTGGTATTAACCAACACCTCCGCTCCAAATTGTTTAACAATATATCGCACAACTCCATTGTAGACGTATAACATACGCCAATCAACAAGATATCATGTTCATCTCATGGCCTACCGACTGAAAAACATGTTCTAAGTTGCAAGAAAACGATTTCTGAAACGATATTTCAATTCAGTTAAGTCATTTCAATGCTAAAAATGACTCTAGAAGTCATCCAAATCGAAAAACATGGAGTACGTCGGTCAAAATGACTAAATAATGACATTTACCTAAGCACACAAAGAAGTTGGGAAGAAAATTTGGTTTGAACTTTCAAAAAATTATGCCATAAATCAAATTTTCAGAGCAAAGTAGAAGAAAAATTTTTCAAATTTTTTTCAAGTTTGAAAAAAAATCCAAATTTTTTTTAACGAAAAAAAATTTTTCCAAGCCCCTAACCCTACTTCAAACCGATCAGCGCGCCAGTTGCAATTCAAACAGCCACGCAACAACATCGCGGTTCGCACTGTCCAGTTCTCACGTGTACACGTTTTTCTTTGCAGCTTCACAAATTCGCCGTCGGCGTCGACGTGGCGCTGTTCGCGGACGAAGAGGCGGAGGTTGTGCGCGTTTGATGCGGCAAACAACAACAACAATGACAAAGATGTTTATTTCAACGATTTAGTGGAGGCACTGGAGATGGTTGACTGCACGACGCTGCCACGACGCCAGCCAATGACGACGGCAGCATCCGCCAATGCGTATCCAGTGGTCGCACTGGAACTGAAGCCGAAATATGCGATTCTGACGAGCGACTTGCTCGCGCAACAACACCGACTAAAATGGCGGCGGCGTTCCAACGCTGAGCCACATTCCGCCGTATTGCGTGAATTGCCTGATGCAGATGAAACGTCTGTGATAAGTTCCTCGATCAGCTCTACGATTATTGCCCGATGGACTTGTTCTCTGGTGGGTCCCGTGAAGACTGTGGGCGCGTGGCAACCTGGAAAACGTGGCCGGCTTTCTTTGAAGTTGGAACTGGTGGTTCTGGATGATGAATCCATAAATCGCCGCACAAATTCGAATTTTTTGACCACTCCTGCTCTCCCGAGACGCTTTCTCAGTTGTCACCAGAGTGACTTGTGTTGATTTTTGCTGAAGACCAACATTTTTCAGGTTTAGAAATAGAATTGAGCCGAGATTTTCGCTTTTCAACCTTCCATTTTTTGCGGCAATTTCACGCCAACGCCGTTTAGACGATGTTGTGGCTTCTTCAGGAAATTGGAATCGAATGCTGTCCGCGTTGAAGGCGCTGATGGCCGTCCCACATCGTCATTTGAGGGGTGACCAGTGGTGTGAAACTTATCAAAAAAATGTTTTTGTTTGCAGAACAAGAAGGGCAATCTCAAACGTCAGGTTGTTCGTAAACGGCCAACTGCAAGTTTGCCGATGGGTTTCACAATTTAACGGATCAATTGTTGAGCAACAAAATCTTCGGATACGGAGTCGAGTTCGAAACGTTCTGATCAACAGCATTTCATGTCGATGGATGAGTTCTTTGATATGGTATGCAGGAGGGGAGATGTGACTGCTGGGCTGACACATTTCTGTCATTTTATTCCCACTTACCAATGAACCATTTTATACTGATTGGGATTTTTTGTTTTTTTCGGTGTGGCAGTGATTGGTTGTGAATTGGAACTGCTTCATTGTCATTTTCGTCACCCTCGTGGCCTGGTTGTTACGCGTTATCTGTGTCGTTAGACTCGTTGTCTGTGCGTTCGGGGATCGATGCATAAATAGGCACCTTATGACAGAGCAAACTCGATGGGCGCCCTACTCGACGGCGTTCTGTACGCGCTTTTTGGGTTAGCCCTGGCTAAAACATGCCTAAATGCCGTCCGTCCGTCGCACTGTCCTATCCATCGTATGACGGTGGTAATCACCAATTTCTGCGCCATTTTTGGCCTGGCGAAACGGGCTATGCGAAAATGCGCCGCTTGCAACAATGCCAATACCGATCAGCACTCGCTGCTGCAGTTTGTATCAGCGACTTGATGCGTTCTGAACAGAAAATCTGCACAAA
>JASANC010002209.1:0-58416 GCA_030248135.1 Theristus sp. LFF4_11
TGGAATGTTTGTCGTTGCGGCGGTAGCCTCCGTGCGGTGTTATTGCGATCGTGTTGAGCGGCAGGAACCGTTTGCGGTAGATGTGCATGCAAAGGCTGGCGATCGTTGACGCTGACAGGAACGGATCAACGCCATGCTCAGCTTTCACCAGCTCACGGAATTTCAGGCAGCCCTTCATCAGAATCTCGACGTCCATCTTGCAGTATTTCACGATGTCACGCTGGAAGTCGAACTGTGAGTCTTTTTCGTCGTTGTACCAGCGGTAGAACTCGTCACGTTGTTTTGGTTTCATCGTGTCGGGGCCATAGTATGAATCTTCCGGCAGTTTGCCGACGTAGGCCCAATTCTCGCGTTTGTTGAACAGATGCGGAAAGTACCCCTTGGCCGCCGGAAATCCGAAAGCTTTCGGAATCGCAGCCAGGGGCATCGGCATGAAGCACAAACTGTCCAGCATCCAGATCCCTGACGCCTCGATCTTGAGAATTTCGAGCCCACGTGAGATGATCTCCGGTTGAATCGCGTTCTTGTGCAACCAGTTCAGCACAAACTGGCCATCGAAGCCTGCGTAAATCAGTAGAACTGTTGAACTACAATTTCAAGCCAATCAGCGTTTTACTTTTCAAGCCAACCAGTCCAGCGTTTGAACGGAAAACGACCTTGTGCGCAATCACTGGACTGCCTTGATTCTTGGGTGTTTAACGTTTAGGCCAATCAGCGGTTAAGGTTTTAAGCCAATCAGCGTTTGAACTGAAACACACCTTTGAAATTGTGCGCAATCACAAGACTGCCTTCGTTCTTGGGCGACATCAACCACTTCATGAAGTCGTCGAACGAACTGTCACCCATGAACACCAGATCTCGCGGCGTTTGGCAGTTGGTGCACTGTGTGGTCGAATCGACGCACTGGTCGCAGATTTTGGTGGCGCAGACACAGTTGACGACGTGTTGGAATATGTGTCCGTTGTGGTCTTGGCCGACGTTGGTTTCTTGGCTGGTTTCGACGTCGAAGAAGATTATTGGCACGATTGGTTTCTTGTCCCAGATCGGCTTTTCTTCTTTGGCTGGCTGCATGTAGCACAGATGCGTCTTGGCGTCGACGTTTTCCTTGCACCACGGGCACTTGGTCTTTCCACAATCGTGCTTTCTGTTTCTCTCAACGAGCTTCCCACATTGTCGGCAGGCTTGGAACTCGCTGCAGCAGGACGTCTCAATTTTCTGGCGTTTAGAGTCCTTGGTCACGTGTTGCACCGTTGTTTTCTTGTGGTTGTCGTAGCACTGCTGACTGACGAAATTTCGGTTGCAGTCCGCGCAGTAGACCCAGCCAACGAACGGGCACGGATCTTTCTCGGCGCAATGGATGCAACGGTGTCCGCAAGAGAAGTGTCGCCGCTTGTTGTTGTACACGTGCTTGCATTCGTCGCAGTAGTAGCTTCGATCGAAGAATGCCGGCAGGGAGGTGATGACTGAGAAATGACGGTTGTGGAGCAGCAGGTCCAACGGTGGTCCGGCTCCTTCGTCGTAGACCATGCTCAGCATCGCACCCGATGACAGCACCCTGATTCTGTAGCCGCGCAGCACCGAGTGTAGCTTTTTCTGAAAGAAGTTAGGTTTGCAGTCGATCGACAATTATAAGCAGCTAAATCCTTGGAACCCGACCAGTTCTTCCAAGCTGCACGGTCCACGGTGGTCGGCCAACCCGGCGTCCTGCATCATTTTCTGTGCCATCTTGCGCTGTTTCGTGTAGCGGTTTTTGTCGCCCTTGCGCACAGCTTCCCACAGCGCCGTTGCTTCCTTGCTGGAGTCTTTCTCTGCACGGCACTTTGCCACAACGAGCGCTCTGGCCAGGCACAATTCGTCGTCGTTGTCGATCTTGATGACACAACTGCCGTGGCCGTTTGCTTTCTTCTCAAGCCACTCGTCAAAATCGCCTCGGAACGCACGCACGTTTTTGCCGCTTCCCGCTGGTCTTTCGGTGCGGGTGAACTGGATTTCAAACTGGTCGTCAACTTTGAACTCTGCCTTTGACTGCTGAGTCTTCTCCACCCAGTTGACGAGGGTTTCACCGTGTAGTTGGTCGCGTTGTCTGTAATAGCGGCAAATGTGGAGAAAACGGACCGAGACGCTGAAAAAATTGATTAAAAGACCTAAACGGCACGGTGATTGGAGCGTCCAGAGCTGGGTGTCGCAGCTGAACGCCAACCAAATCACGCTCGTTGGCGCCGACAAACGCACGATCAAGCATGTGATTGAACGCTTGCACCATGAACTCGTGTATGTTGTCGATGTTGTTGACATTGCGGACGCTGGAAATGATTTGTGTGTCAACTTTGGCTGATGTTTCACGTTTAAGAGCGTTTCTAAGACGCTCACCGCACGTTGTACGCCGATCCGGTCGTTTTCCACTGTTTAATGTACTGCTCATACTGTTGGCCGACGTCTAGATGTTGTTCAACGTCGTAGCCACCACCGCTTTGCGAGGGGCCACCACCGCCTTGCGGGGGCCAATCATCATTCAGCAATTCTTGCAGGTCTTCTTTGCTTAGCGCTGGGCCTTCAACTGGCCAATCAATTTCCAATTCGTTCCAGAGAGCTTGGTCCATTTCTAAAATAGATACCACCTAGAGTTTTGAGCAACATATACCCCATTTCTGTAATAGATTCTCGAAAACCCCTTGTCCCCCAACAATAACCCTGTCAATTCGTCCACCGCACAGGTTAAAAACTGTGACCTGTGTCCTTACAGGACGAATTCACAGGGCTTGCCTGGCTGCACCGTGATCACAGCATGCACTGGTTCACAGTCACCTGTGACTTCGGTATGAGCATAAGCAGCAAGTGCTTACAGTGCTCACGCCGCCGGGCCAACATGCTGAGAGCATGTGATGGTATACAACCAAGCAAGCTTGGGACGCCATCTCCGCAAAAGCGGGACCCACCAGTGCACCGCGCTATTCCCCTTACGGGTACTCACGGTCTCACCGACCACTGAAAAAACTGAAAA
Source organism: Theristus sp. LFF4_11 (assembly GCA_030248135.1). NCBI lineage: Eukaryota > Metazoa > Nematoda > Chromadorea > Monhysterida > Xyalidae > Theristus > Theristus sp. LFF4_11. Next base: position 3,002 of record JASANC010002209.1, read on the forward strand.
AATTCAGCGTTATATACCCACTTGTCGTTCGACACGCGGCACGCTGATTGGCTGCACGTTCGCGCGCAAATCTGTCGCGCGACACACAGCATGCTGATTGGTCGAAGCCGAATCAGCCAATCAGTGAACAGATAGTCGGTCGACAGTCACTATATAAACCCGACGAAAACGACAAAATTTCATTTCAGATGAAAAGCAAAACAGTGGAGCGAAATCGAGATCACATCGTTGCATGCAAAAAAACAAACGTAGTACATAAACATATGCGATAAACGAATAAAAAACTATCACGTGTTAAAAACATACCCAAAAATCATTATACTTGCAGTGTTTTTATTATGATAAAAAATTGGGTTCCACATATTGCAGTTTGTTTATGCGTGTATTTTCCCTCCACAGTCAGTGCAACGCATGCTATTGCGTATGCATACAGTGTACGCACGTTAAACAGCAATGCGCATGTATACAGCGTACGCGCGTTATATACCAGCTGTCGCGCGACACGCAGCCCGCTGATTGGCTGCACGTTCGCGCGCAAATCTGTCGCGCGACAGGTAGCACGGTGATTGGGTGCACACAGCGTGCACGTTGTGTGTGTGTGTAAAACGCGTGTAGTGTGTAAAGCGTGTGGTGCTGTGTATTGTGTGTAAAACGTGTGGTGAGCAAAACGTGTGTGTAAAACGTGTGGTGAGCAAAACGTGTGTGTAAAACGTGTGGTGAGCAAAACGTGTGTGTAAAACGTGTGGTGAGCAAAACGTGTGTGTAAAACGTGTGCTGTATAAAATATGTGTAAAACGTGTGATGAGGAAAACGTGTCTGAACATGTTTGGTGTGTAAAACATGTGGTGAGGAAAACGTGTCTGAACATGTTCCAACACGCTCGATCAGTAAAAAGCACTACGTTGCACCCCAGATCAGTTGCACCCCAGATCACATCCTATACTTCAACACTGCCTATACTTATAACGTTGCACCCCAGGCCACCAGGCCACAAGGGTGACTTTGGGGGTGTCATGGCACAAGGAATCCGTTATATTGCTTTTTGCTGTTTTCGAAAATTGGCAAAGCAACCATTACACTTGCTTCGACGTACCACGAAAGTCTAACTACAAAATAAACCAAAAACAACACCGCCAATTCCATGAAGTTTTATTGAACCAACCAAAGTCTAACCAACAAAAAAAACCTGAAACGCCAATGTCTTGAAGTTTTATTTGTTACGAAAAAACTGGAAAAAACCAACAACAAAAAACTCCGCCAGACTTCAACCGGCCGTATTCGATGGTCTCCCGATGTTGCGGCGTCTTCTGTTCTCCGCCGTCGACTTCGCGCACCTGCACCCGCGTGCGCTCTCCGGTCTCCCGTCGGTGCACGAACTGACGCTCAGTCGCGTCTCGATCGACGTCCTACCATCGTTGGTGCTCGCGGAGTCGGCCGTCGAACGACTGTTGCTCTTCAAAACCACAATTCGAGTCGTTCGATCGCGCGCGTTCTCGCAGGCGAAATTAGTGAACATCACGCTGATTGGCTGCACGATTGGCGTGATTCAGAAGCAACTAATCGACGATGCGAAACTCGTGAGACAGCTGACGATCAAGGACAGCACGATTGATCATTTTGGTGCGACCAGCGTCGACGGACCGACGCCGCTGGCAGTGTGCTTCGAGGGGAATCGCATCGATTGTCGGTGCACGAATTTAGCGGTGCGTTGTTGTTGTTGGGATTTTTAGGCGTTTAGCGGCGCGTACAGTGCAACTCTAGTGCTGGTGAACATTTGTTGTTGTTGTTGTTGTTTGGATTTTTAGGCGATGTTTTCAGCCAGGGCTAACCCAGAGAAGCGTACAGAACGCCAGTGAGTAGGGCGCCCATCGAGTTTTCTCTGTCATTAAGCGCCTACATATAGACCCCTCGGCGGGGCTCGATCCCCCGAGCGCACAGACTGTAGTCTAACGCACTACCACCAGGCCACGAGGGTGACCGCATTCAGCTGATTGGCTGGCGGATCGCGTCGTTACGTGCAAATATGTGCGATTCTGGACTCCGCCTCCACGGCAATCCATGCACAGAAAGCATGCATCCACGCGATCACCAGCCAAACAGGTAATCGTTTTAGATAATGCAGTCGAACTCTAAATTATAGGCAATCAGCTAATGATTGGTTGGTGATCACGCGGTGCATGCTTTCTGTGCAGTCCTGGACTCCGCAATATGTGCACAGAAAGCATGCATCACGTGATCACCAACCAATCAGCTGAGTTCGATAATCGATAGTTCGATAATTCGATAACCAACCTATAATCTAGAGTTCGACTGTAGAGTAAGACTGTTTTTACCATTCGTTGGTTGCAAACAGATTTTAGAATAATAAAAACCGCATTTCACACCAACACAGGTCCGTGATCTCCTAACGATCAACCGATGTTCAGCGGATCGCAACTTTTGTCACTCCCCACCTTACAAGTTGAATCAATCGATTGCGCTTTTACTATCAAGACCGGAGCTTTTCCAAGTCGACTGCGACAAACAGTCACCGCAATACGCGTTGACCATGAGGACGGAAGCGCCAAGATGGACTTCCACTGGTTCAGCCAGTCCGATTCAACGGCGCTTCCTGTTTCTAATTCACGGATTTGCGTTGTTGTTGTCTTCATACTTGTTACTTGGTGCTGTCACTACTGTTCACTGATGTACAGGTTTTTTGGTTTGAATGTGTGAGATTAGAGCGGATGAGCTGTCGAAAACTGGCACACAGTATTGACGTCATCTGGATATGTTTTTTGACAGCTTACAGTCCGGTAAAATTAAACGGACTCATGAATTTTATTTGCAAACTAGTCTGGTTGATCAATGGTAAAGTCCGAAGATTTATTATATCCTTGTTTATGACGTTGATTCGTTGAGCTAGATTGTCTGGCGAACGAGAATCTCAACGGTTTTCTAAACTATGATCTAAGCGAATGTTTTTATTCTTGCTTGTTTTTTTCTGGTGCTGTGGTCTGTGACATTTGGTTATATTCAAAAAAGTACGTTTCACTTTTAATTATAAAAATTTGTTAAAATTTGTGAATAAAAAATGTACATTTTGTCATCCAAAATGTTCTTTCGCAAATCGATCGGTAGTTTGGTAGGCCAGTAGTTTTTGCTTTGTGCACTTCGGGCTGACAACGGTGGTTCTGGACAATGTTTCGTGGCTTTGCCCGGCATGCAAGAATTGCCGTTTAAAAACTTGTTTTCGTCTTCAAAAAAATTTCACAGCTAAAATATTAAAAAAAAATCAATTTTACTTGACACGAACAGAATGTATCACGTTTGACAAAACTTATCACAGTTTGTAAATGCCTAATTTGCCAAGTTAACAATCAAAGAAACAAAGTGGGTCAATATCACAGTGTCTAAACTGCGTTTCATCACAAATACAACAAACGTTTCTGAAGAATCCTGGCAAAGAAAAAAAACAAAATTGAATCGCGCGGTGATTGTTTGGACAACAAAAAGCAGAAAAAACTACAAGATAGCAAATGTGATTTCGATTTCGGTTTCTCGCGTCAAACCATGGTCGTGTCCTTTCGATCGCCAGAGGGCGCCGCTGCGGCGTCCATCGAATGCGCTCGACCAATCAGCGGCAAGCTTGGCGCGGTCAATGTCAGCGATGACAGCGATCGTCCTTCACGAAACATTTTCATAACCTTTCTTTAGCTTTATGATGATGACGCACAATAAGTGGGGTATGCAAACACACTGGCACAAACGCACATGAACTATTAGAGCCAACGTGCATGTTAGTGTGGTTGATTCGTGACTCAATGGTGAAACCTGAATAGAGCCTCTAGAGTGGTGTGTCCAAAAAGTTCAGGGTCTCGCTCGATACAGTATACATTGTCAAAGGTTTTTTTTGCATATTGAATCCTAAAAAACCACCCGGCAATGATGTTCGTCAGACAAGAACTACACTGCGAAAGTACACGTTTTTCCAATATCATGGTCGGAATTGTTTTCCGAACACGTTCTGCTGAATTTACTGTCCCTGTTTCGCAAAGAAAATCGTGTTTGCTCGAGTGTTCACCTGCTTCAAACAAAGCCGGCTCGTGCACCGCCAGCAGTCGCTGCTGTCGTTCTCGATCGCGTGGACTCCGCCCGACCGTCGGCAGCGACACCTGGCGTACGGTGAAGCAAACGAAATCAGGCGGTTTTGTTTTGAAAAAGAACAAGAAATGAAGATTTTGTCCCTAAGCCCATGGGTGCAGCAAACGAAATCAGGATGTTGTTTTTGAAAGAGAATTTGATTGCAAAAAGTCAAATATCATAGTAGTCACCCTCGTGGCCTGGTGGTAGTGCGTTAGACTATTGTCTGTGCACTCGGGGGATCGAGCCCCGCCGAGGGGTGTATATAGGCACTCAATGACAGAGAAAACTCGATGGGCGCCCTACTCAATGGCGTTCTGTACGCTTCTCTGGGTTAGCCCTGGCTGAAAACATCGCCTAAAAATCCCAACAACAACAACAACAACAACAACAACAACAACAACAACAACAACAACAACAACAACAACATTTCCAGACCTGGCGACCGCCCACGACCACCTGGCGACTCTGGTCCGCGGGCTCAATGCTGTCAACATTGCCCGTGTCCTCCAGCGGTGCGGGCAGTGAGGCGCCACGTGCGAATGCGGGCAACGCGGTCACCAAACGGTCGGCCGCTTCGGTGGTCTCGAAGAATTGAGTTCGACCTGCAATAAATGCTGACACGCCGCTGATTGGTTGAGACGGTTGTGATGCAGCCAATCAGTGTGCTCTGCAGCTGAGTTTGTCAATTATATGCGTGACATTTATCCTGTCCAGTTTTTCATTGACTGCGTGGAAAAGAAAACGCGAAGTGCATCATGGTGTGTGGAATATGCAGCGGTTTCCACAACTTTCAAGCTCGACGCCTTATTACTCTGGTGAGACCAGACAATTAAAAAGTAAACAGAAAAGTTTGAAATTGTCTGACCTACGAAATGAGCCGACAACTCAGGCTACACGCAGAAAAATTGTATCATGCACTACGTCTTGAACTGCAAACTGTACTGCATCTTTAAAAAATGACTGAAGCTGAAATTTACTGACTGTTTTTTTAAAGATGCCGTGCAGTTTGCAGTGCAGGATGTAATTTTTGCTGTGTGTTCCGATACATGCAGAAAATCACATTCGAAGTTTTTCTGTTTTTCTGCGTGTGTCTACTCACCCATTTTCAATCCACACCATAAAAGTTCAAGAACGCAACTTTGCAGCACCACAGAATTCCACAAACTTTTCAACAACGGCGGTCGGTGGCGCGTCGCGGGCGTCGTCGGTGACGGTCCAAGCTGCTGAGTAGCCTCGTTTCCTAACGGTTGCAGTGAAGCGAACGTCTGCGCTCGAACGAGCGGCGTCGTTGCGTCGATCGTGTCGATGCGATCCGACGGCACCGGTGCTTCGAATGCGTTCGGCTGTTGCAAGGAGGCTGTAGGTAGGGCAGCGGACTGAAATCGCGGGTAGTCGGAGAGGCCCTGAAATGGTGGGACTGATTGATGTTATGGCAGCAAAAGCTTTAAGGCGCATTCATGAAGTACTACTTAGTGACGCGCAGCTATAGCTATGCTGCTTCATGAATGCCCCTTTATTCTTGACGAAATGCTGTATAAAAGACACAGGCGTATGAACGCACATGAACAGCAGCAGGCGGCTGTTCAAAGCTGGTCACTTCGATTTGCGGTTGCTCGATACGAAGTTGATGGTCGTAATACTGAAATGAAAGGATGTCCCTGCGATTTACGCTTTTAGTTTATAAAACTGATAACGCCAAAATCCACACGGCCGATATCGCCATGAGTCCGACATGTCCCTTTTTTCTCTTGTCTCTACCGCGTGCAGTTGCAAGTTTCCATTTCTATTTCTTCGCCAAGTTTTTGTGTCTCGATAAATTTGGAAAAAGGAAAAAAAGAAACGATGACGGTCTTGAAAAAGATATCGGACGTTTCTTACCATTGCCCCGTTGGCACTGCTCGCGTGTCGTGGTGTGGGCGGGTGCTCGAAGCTCGTTGCTTGAATCAATGGCGCATTTGGCTCCAAATGAAAGTTTTCCTGAAAATGGCAATTACAAATTCATTCAGTTCACATGGTAGTGCATATTTAGGTAACCAAAATTCAAAACTGGAGCTATAGGCAGTCTGCTGGACTGAGTGGCTGCTTTTGAATGCGGCTCACTGATTGGTCCCCTTAGTTGGATGGAGCCAATCGACGCGCCGGCTTCAAACTTTTTTCAACACAATTCTCTCACCACTGTCATTAAAACCGACCATTTGAATTTCGTGCGGCATCGACTGCGCCAGCCACGGCTCCTCTGGAATGTAAGCTTGATTCTCGTAAGCCTCAAAGCCGTCGGCAGCTTGCATCCACGGTTCTAACGGCATGCCCTGTAGAAATAAAACAATCCAAAACTATTTCACCAAATTTAGCAATCATGTCAAAAAGATGTGATTAAATCATGTAAACACTGATCACAAAGTCGGGTCACTCTATTTTTACCTCTATGTTCACGTCATCATCATAAGGGGGATTTGTAAATGAAGACTGTCTATTCACGCCCCAGGCATTTTGCGACAGGGTTGGCACGTCGATTTGATAAGCGTAACCTGAAACATGAGATGTTTTTGGTTGGGTGTTTCTAAATGAAACTGGAAGCACCAATAAGGACACCATGCATGGCCAGTGTTCTTGAAAACCAATAAAGTTGCCTGCCATGCGTTTGATATTCAAAATGAAAAGGTACTGATTGGCCGTTTTTGATGCCGGGTCAGCCAATCAGTGCGTCATGTCAAATGCAACCAATCAGCTATGCATCTCCCAATGAAACTAACCGTCCTCATCTCCCCTGTAGACCGGGTTGCTGTAGATGTTACGGTTTTGGAACAATCGATTTCGAAGATATTGCGCTGGTGATATGGAGGAAGTCCACGACTCCGGCGGTGACAACGCGAAATGTTGGTTATTGGGCGGATTTTGAAAAATCTGGCTGTTATTAGCAGAATAATAGCGATTTTCGAGCTCTTGCTGATGATTGGTTGCGGTTTGCACTTTCAGCAGGCCACCGCCACCAAGTGGCATGTTCGTATTATTGTTTTTGTTCGTCAAATTTGTTGGTAGATAACCGTTCTGATGAACAACGGTGTGTTGAGTTTTCTCTGGATCGAACGTTGTCGTCGTCGTCGTCGTCGTGGGGACTGGCTGAAAAAAGGATAAAAGTCGGGTTGAAGAAACAGCACACCTACAGTAACCTGCTGAACGGAATGGTTTTTTTTGAATCGAGGGGCTGATTGGACAAGTCTGGAACTGCAGTATGTAATTGAGTGTGAAAGTTTGCTTGAAATGTAATTTTTTTTTGTCTTTACCTGCCCACTTTTGCTCGTCTCATTTGCGGCGTCATTCTCCGCTGGCGGTTTTTTGTTCTTCGGGGGCACTGGATTGTCCGGTATGCCGTCAATCTGAGCTCGGAAAAGATTTTTATTATTTTTTTAAATTTTCCAGCGTGGATTTTTAAATTTTAAATTCTTAAATTTTTAAATTTCTGCAGTTTTCAAGCTATACAAAATGTCCCAACAGAAAGAGAGAGATTAGATAAGTCAGACGAAATCGGCAACAGCACCGCTCGTGGCCTGGTGGTAGTGCGTCAGACTGCAATCTGTGCGCTCGGGGGATCGAGCCCCGCCGAAGGCTGTATAGGCACTTAATGACAGAGAAAACTCGATGGGCGCTCTACTCAATGGCGTTCTGCACGCTTCTCTTAGTTAGCCCTGGTTAAAAACATCGCCTAAAAATCCCAACAACAACAACCAACCACAATGCCCTGTTCGATCTTCTGCTGGCGACATTCGACGATCAGTTTGGCCGAGTAGATTTTGCCGACCGTCAATTTCTGATAGGACAAATCTGAAAGAACGCACGGAACAACTGTCGCATTGGACAAAAATCCGAATTTGGTACCATTAGGAGCAACAAATTTTAGAAGAAACAATAGAAGAAAAGGGTCCAAATCAACTGACGCTTTTAATACCATCAACAAACTCAGCAAGGATAAAACAACTAAACTTTTTATAATTTCAAGTGAATTTCTCTGACCGTTTGGATTCGGTAACGCGTTGTCAAGCAAGTTCTTCTTGGCGTGCAATGGGAACACCTGCTTCATGATCTGACGCAACTCCTCGTCCGCCTCGTTCATTTCTTCCACTGAAAACAACCGCGCCAACTCTTGAAAAGTATTTTAAATTTCAAATTTTGACATAATCGACCGTTGAATATTATATGTCCGCTGGATTAACTGCATCTGATCTCGACACTTGTACAAGGCACTAAATGACAGAAAACTCGATGGGGCGCCCTACTTGACGACGTGTTCTATGGACTTTTCTGTGCTAGCACTGGCTAAAAACGTCGCTAAAATCACTGTTCATTCGTTCGTCCGTCAAGGAAGACAAAACTGTTGTTTCCATTTTTGTCATTTTTCGCTTTACTTTGTCAAAAAATCTTTCGTGACGACGACTTATCTAAGCTCACACCAACAAAATATTTTACCGAGAAAAACAGTTTTCCGTCAGCCACAAACTTTCAAACTCCCCGGTTCTGTCATGTCAGACTCAAGAAAAGCTTTGAAAAAAAAACATAAAAAGAGCGACAACACCGTGTTGACCGACCGGCGCGCACTTTGATGCCGAGTCCCTCCCTGATCAACGCGAACAGGGTGTTCGTGAATGTCACCGTTCCATTGTCGTCGACGGGCATGTTCATTCGAATGAGATGCTGATATGGAAAAACAAAACACGATAAATTGATTCATTTTGTTCAAGAAAAATCTTTAAAAACCAAAGTTTTCTTGATTTTCATTGATGAGAACAACAACAACACGTTAAGATCACTCATTTTGTTCGAGAAAATTTATTGAAAACCAAGTTTTCTTGATTTTCATTGATGACAGCAACCACACCAATGGTCCGGACCTTGTAAGCGACTTTATACGGGCACTTGTTGCCAAAGCCGAGCGGTGGAGGAATATCGCGTAACATCTGGTACATGTCGGAATAGTGCACACGGCCTCTGGAAGAAGAGTTGAGAATTTTTAATGAAACCGGAACTGTTTGATCAGGCGAACGGGATGCTCGTTGGTTGGTTGGTTAAACGAAGACGTCTCGCTAAAAAAGAAAAAATATGGGGATTGATGTATCGTCAAATCATGGTTTTTGTCAGTTTTACCAAAACCTCCAACGCTCATCTGTGAATAGTCCGTTGATCCGTTCGATGTCCAAAAAATCCGTGTCCCCGTCCTTTAAAGAGTCACTCCTTCCTTACGTCGCGGCCGGGTCGTACATCGACCAGGCAGTGATGAACTCTGGCAAATGGTGTGAGCCCAGAATGCTCGAATCACGAGTCAAATAGTCGAAGTTGTCCATGATCACCGCCACGAAAAGGTTGAGCATCTGAAGGTTGACTGGATTATTCAGCTTTCTTTAATTGAATACAACTGACTGAAAAGGCACAGTGACCAAACCAATGCTATCCGGTTTTCAGTTCAGCCTCATCGAAAAGTTTATTAAACAAAACACATTATTCATGGAAGGCAACGTTCACAAAAAATGCTTTCAAATAAAAAAGCTGTTGTTTTCATTGAAAATAAAAAAGACTTACAAGAAAGGACGACAAGAACACGAACGTCATAAAATACGGCACGGAGGCGCTGGAGCCACAGACGGGTCCCTTTTCCAGGTCCTCCGTGTTGTCGGGCGCTGCGCACGGCGCCCCTTTCATGCAGTTGATCATGATCTCGTGCCACGCTTCACCGGTCGCACATCTAGGTGAACGTTTTTTTTACTACAGTAAGCTGATTGGCTGCATTTGAATTTGATGTACTGATTGGCGTTGAACAAAAACGAGCGCCAGCGATGGACGTCATGTACGGTCTATCTCGCTAATATATGCAACTAGCTGATTGGATGGTCACGAGCAATTCTCAGGGCTGATTGGTTGGTCATGAGCAATTCTCAGCGCTGATTGGTTGGTCATCACGTCATGGTTGCATATATTTTCCAGACGGACACTGTACCGGAACAACAACATCAGCGCCTTGACGAGATTCTGAAAGTTGTTGTTTCGATTGATGGTGCTTGTTGGGTCGAGATACATGTTGCCGAATAGCTGCATGCCAACAATCGCGTAGATGAAGAACAACATCGCGATCAATAGACAAACGTACGGCAATGCCTGAATGGCCAGATTTTTTTTATTTTTCATTCAGAATGAACAATTATTTTTCGAGCAGTTGTTGTTGTTGTTGTTGTGATTTTTAGGCGATGTTTTTAGCCAGGGCTAACCCAGAGAAGCGTACAGAACGCCGTCGAGTAGGGCGTCCATCGAGTTTTCTGTCATTAAGTGCCTATACACCCCTCGGCGGGGCTCGATCCCCCGAGCGCACAGACTGTAGTCTAACGCATTACCACCAGGCCACGAGCGGTGACAAAATGACAGCATACAAACATACATACAAAACGAAGCTGTAGTTCGGAAGACCTGTTGATTCCGAAGGATTCAAAAATTTACAAGAATCTATCATTGTAATTTTTCTCTGAAGTTTCTGAACTCGTGTTCCAGCACTCTTACCACCGCCTCAATTTTTACCTGCAACCAATCAAAGTAGGCTCGACTCAAAAAGTGCATACCAATCACCTTTTAGCAACCGAAAAGACACCAACGAACACAAAACAACACAAACAATCCAACCTTCAACGACTGCACAAACGTCCACATCAGTATACGAATGTTCTGTCCCTTCTGCAGTAGTCTGACCAGTCGAGCCGCCTTGAACAGCCGCAGGAAGCTGAGATTGACGAGTCGAATTTGAAGCTCAGTAGCCACTAAATCGATAATGCTTCCGACGACCGTCACGAAGTCGAACTTGTTCCAGCCGTCGCGCATGTAATTCTGGTTGAAGAAAAGATCTGGTGGAAATACTAAATATCATGTGATACAAATTTCTGAGCTACACGTTTTTTTACATTATCCATTTTTTGGTTTCCGCGACTCAATGCGTTTGCAGACGTGGAATTGAAACCAGTTCCAATCTATTATGTGGCAATTTATAGCAGCCTAACTGACCCGGCCCTATTTCGGGTGCTCGGATCACTTTGCCAATTTTGAATTCCCGCGTCGTCCATGAAACTGTTTACCTATCTGTGCGTGCATTGAGTCTCGGGACCAAAATAAAAGATAATAGCTAAAATAAAAAATCAGAATTGTACCGTTGGTCCATAAGCGTAGATTTTCAGCACAAATTCCACGGTGAAGACGAACACGAGGAAATAGTTGATGTAATCGAGTATCAGCGACAGCCAGCGCGGTTGACCATAGAACTGATGTTATTCACAGATTGTTCTCTTTTTTATGTGTTGCTTTTGGCACGGGATGTCTGTTTCAAAACTTTTCCCGATGATGCCTGCATCTCTTTGCAAAAATAGATTGTTCTCTGTGAATCCGTTTTGAATTTCAGAAGATGTACCCTCAATCTGTTACCAAGCACACGTTCATTGAACATTATAATTTCAGAAGAAAGTTTGCAAACGAGATCCCTGAAAGCATACAACTTGTAGTTTTTTTATCCACCCTGTATATCAATTGTAAACCACAAGTTGAACTTCAGCTATAAAAAAGAACCAGCAACCATTTAATTTTCCCCACTGCACCACTCAACGTTACCCCGGACATACCCGTATCATTAAAATCAACGTGTTGATAACAATCATGGCCATGACGACCCATTCGAACACCGGATTCGTCACGACCAGCCACATCTTGTATTGCGAGGACTCTTTGTTCTCGGGCATGTACAGCGATTTCGGGACGGCGTTCAATGCGTACTCGAGGCATTGTTTCTGTGAGGAGAACAAGTAAAAATATGTGGAAAAAATTGACAAGGGCTTGTGTGTATGGTTTTAGTCGTTCAGGTCGCGACATGTCTTGCGTTCGTTTGAGCTGGGTTTCACTTGAATCGTCCGTTCTTTGCATTTTCACACAATTTTCGTGAAAAAGATTACCAAATTGACAGCATCAACAGTAGATGCACTGAAAGCCGCTTCCAAACTTTTAACGTAACACTTTGGCCAAACGCTACATCGCTTGCGGGGTGACTACCGGTGGGAATCACTCATTTTTGCTTGTTGCCACTGCACCGATAGCCACAAGAGATGGAGCGGTTGGCTGAAATGTTTTGTATGGAAACGGATTCCAGTGTGGTGTGTGTAGCAAATCTGTTTACCATACCATACCACCCTTCCCACAACTGAACACATGCTCCGAACTACATGCTGTTCATACAGTTTTATCGGAGCTTCCTGCTTTTTCGCGAAATAAAATAGTGGAATGGAATGGAATGGAATGGAATGGAATGGAATGAAATGGAATGGAATGGAATGGAATGGAATGGAATGGAATGGAATGAACACAGCCAATCAGCAACTTGCACAGCAGGTGTCCAGGTCCACCTCCTCCACGACGACCTTCACCTCATTCTTGTCCAGCACTTCTTCGTACTCGTCGTTCGCCTGGTCTTGAAACGTGATAATGATCAAGGCGACGAAGATGTTGACGAAGAAGAACGGAAACACGATGAAGAACAGAATGTAGTAGAGAGAGATTTCGATGCGGAAGAATGGGGACGGACCGTGGTCCTCAATGGTCGCGTCCATGCTCGCTTGGCGGATTCTGCGGGGAAGAAAAGTGAGAAAAATCATTGATCCGATAAAAAAAAACGCTGAAAAATGCTCGAGATCGTGTCCCGCGTTGTGTCCTGCGTTGTGTCCTGTCCCTGGTTAATTACATGTCCAATTAATGTCAATTAATTAATTACATGTCCATCGCCTCGAAAACGACACTGCAAATGCCTCCAAAGGTCAAAAACCCACCCCGGCCACCCCTCGCCGGTGGTGACGACAAACAACGTCAACAATGCCTGCAGGGTGCTGTCGTAGTTGAAATCATGCTGGATCCACTCTCGATTTTCGACCGCCGGCACGGTCTCTTGATCCTCGTATGCGAAATACGTGCCCTTGCATTCGGCCGCTGTTTTACGAGTGATGTCGGAGCAGAAGAAGAATTTGCCCTGAAAACGTTTTTCAACCCTTTTTTGTTTTTGCTGTCGTGGCTTTTTTGCAGAATCAGGGATGCGATTTGACTGAGACACGCACGATGTACATATGTATTGGTTGCTGTCCTGACCAACCAATCAGCGCACAGGAATGTGAATGTCTACTTGCTGATTGGTGATTGCACGAATGTTGATCATCAAATATCAAGAAAGCTACATACAGTAAAGTCTAAAAAACAAAATTTTGACAAATTTCAAATCAACTATGCACCTTGAACAGTTGCACCGCAATAACAGCAAAGATGAATTGAAAGATGTAGTAGACAATCAGAATGTTGAACACGTTTTTCAACGAATTCACGACACAGTCGAAAACGGCCTGAAATAGTACAAGAGTTAGTAACTGTACGCTTTTCTAATTTAAGAGTAAACTTGCAAAACTCTGGAAAAAAACATAGAAAAATGTAAAATATTCAAGCGTTTCTTTTTCTCCAAAATTTCACAACCCATTACCTTTAATTTCGGAATCCGTTTGATCGTCTTCAGTGGTCGAAGTACACGGAGTACACGCACTGACTTTAGAATGCTCATCTTTTTTACCGTTTCTGCGGAGCCACTGAAACTTTTTTTATATTTCACCGCTGCAAAACTAAACAAAGATTTTCATCTTTCATGGGAGCTCGAGTTGAAATTGAAAATTTGGCCATGCTAAACAGGCCTAACAATCAATCAAATCTCAGGCAGTTAAACAAACTAGTTTGCCGCAAAAAAAACACGAAAAAACGCACAACGTGGTGACAACCATCGAGAACTGAGCGCCCATGACGACGATGCAATCGAGGATGTTCCAAACGTCGCGCAGATAAGCGCCGTAATGCAGAATAAGGCCTTGGTCGATAATCTGAAATTAGCAGTCATGTTTTTAGGAATTGGCTGGTTGTTTGTTGGCGATTGAGACATGGTGAATGGACGTTAAACACACCAAACTGAATGGAGGAGCTCTACTGCGGTGCGTAAGTGCACCACCAAGTGGAGGGTCATGGTCATGGCCTCCACTTGGCACACACGGACAGGGGCACATACAGGGGGATCCCAAATAAGCGGTCAGCACAAGCCACTAGACTTTCAGAAAATGAAAGCCCTTTCGTTTTTGGCGGTAGGACCTCCAAAAATTTCGATAAACTCCATTCCACGGCCGAAAAAACCCGCCAAAAAACCACTCCATCGACCTTCAGGTACATCTCAGCGGCGAATATGAACGTGAACACGTAGTCGCACTTTGCGAGTATCACGTTGATCTGCGCGTTCTCGTCCACTGGATTCTCGACGGCCATCGCGATGCTGGACACGATGATGACGACCAGAATGAACGTCTCGAAGTGACGATGTTGCACGAAATTGTGGATGGAGACGCGAAAGCTGCGCCATCGGTTGTTTTTTTAGAAAATTTGTTTGTACATGGTTTGTTTGGAACACGGGGCAACTTTGGTGATAAGGTTGCGTGCGAACGAAGATTTTTTTGATCGCTTGTGCTATTTTGTGCACTGGTTCTGGAACCACAAGCTATATGTAAAGAGATCATTCGAAACTGGCGAACCATTCTTGGCTCAAACTGCTTGTCAAAGGATACAATCAATCAGAACAGTGAATCAAAAACCTACTTCTTTTTGCTTTCTCATGTCGAAAATCTTGGCTCGGCACGTCTTGTCCCGCTCCAAATTAAAATTCCAGCAAATCAGCACATGTCGAAAAGTCGATAAAAATATCAAATCACCCGTCAAATCGAACGAATCAACACAGAGCAAGTGAAAAGGTGATTACTGATGAATCAAATCCGGTCAATCAATGCGTGAAAACCTTTCCCAAAAACCAACCAATTATCAGACGCCATGAGAAACAACGAACTGTACGGCACCACCGGTTTCGGCGCGTTCTCATCATCGAAGTTGTCGTCGTCGTCGTCATCATCATCAACCGGTTCCTGTCCACTGTTCTGCACCGTCGCATCGACCGGGTTGATGCCAGCGACACCCTCCGGGATTTCGCTAAACAAAGTTGCTGGATTGGAAGTTAATGAAAGACTGGTCTGTAAGACACACAATGCCGTCTTGGCATCTACCAATGGATCTCCAGATTACATGCTCCTCTGAAGTTTCCTGTTTTCCGCAGCATAAAATGAATTATTGAAAAATTTATAGAAAGCTAAAATTCAATCCAATCCAGTACACAGTGATTGGCTGGCTTATACCCAGCTGAATCGACCAATCAACCAATGAAGCAAACTCAACCACACAGCCATTCAACTATTCAGGTCCTCAAAATGAGTGGGCCAAAACACAAAACTGAAAATAACACAGTACAGTCTAACTCTATCCAACTGTAGCGGATTGGTTGGGAGTCACGTGTAATACACCGATTCTATGCACTCCGCCTCCACAGCAATCGATGCACAGAGTGCACGCATCAACCAATCAGCTACAATTGGATATGTTATGCGAGTTTGACTGTATACGTTTCCTCCTCGGGCATGTCATCCTCATTCTCGAGTCGTTCCCGCTCGGCGGCAGCAATGGCCGCCTCAGCCATCATGGCCGTCGTCATGTCTTGCGCCGTGCCCAGGTTGTCGACGGCGATCGCGAGAAACACGTTCAGTAGGGTGTCTGCGGTTCATAGAGATTTTCTGACGTTTTTTTTGTGTCACACGTTGTCCTGATTTTTGCCGCGAGAGAGAATTTCGGTGATTCTTTTTTTTAAACAATCACGTGTGCGTATTCTATGTATATCTGGAGATGACATTCGTTGACATTCTGATGAATGAGTTGCTCAAAGCAAAAAGCGTTTACTGTTTTCGTCGGTGGGACGTGTGTGTCCAACCAGCGCACAGTGCACACCAATACAAAACCAGCAGAATGAGTTTTGTCAGATTGCAGATTGTAAGTTTCAGTCAAGTCCTTCCATTGCTGCTCTAAAACATAAAACTACAGGCCCGCCCCGTCTACGGCACATCAACGTCAGGTCTCGTGTCACTGCATACTAACCTTCCACGTCAACATACGTCAGTACGAACATGCCTAAATTATCCAAAAAACACACCAGCGCTTGCACAACTAACAATTTCCGAGCAGCAGAATAATGACGAA
Source organism: Theristus sp. LFF4_11 (assembly GCA_030248135.1). Taxonomy (NCBI): domain Eukaryota; kingdom Metazoa; phylum Nematoda; class Chromadorea; order Monhysterida; family Xyalidae; genus Theristus; species Theristus sp. LFF4_11. The sequence goes on from JASANC010002209.1 coordinate 19,286, forward strand.
GTAGATCGAGCAAATCATGCCACCGCTCTGCACGCCACCCAGCGCCTCCACGGCGGTGTACATCACCACGTTCCAGTCTTCGCCGGTGATTATCTGAAAGGAAGTAATTCATGAATGCAACCAAACATTGACCAAAAAACAAAAACTTCATGAATGCAACCAAACATTGAACAAAAATCGGACTTTTTTGAATACACGAACAAAAAACCACTCCAGTGTGTTCTCTGAATGTTGCCCCAGGGCCACAATCAAACATCACCACGCAAACATTCGTTGTCACATGCGCAGCCCTGTATTATTGCACGCGTGTTCTAGTGTGTTTGTTTGTGAGCTGTTCAACATTAGATTGAAACGTAAGTGCATGACCTTCAAACCAGGACTCAACCTGAAACACGGTGATGCACGCCACGGGGAACGTATCGAAATGGTAGAATGGTCGGCCCTCTATGAAATTGAACCTGGAACGAATTTTAATATCAACCAATTTGCACGATGGCTCTCAACGATCCGGCCCCGGCCGGCAACTTGCTTGATCGTTTTGCTATGAGAATCCGTTTTGAAAAGTGGTCAAAAAGACACAAAATACGCTCACGTGCAGCCGCTACCTGTAGTTGACACGCTAAATTGGTGCGAAATACACCACTTCTTTGCTGCGGCGGCAATTAACAACAATCGGTGCTTGTATAGTATGTTTGTTTTAAACCTGTCACTTATGTAGAATACAGAGCATGCAAACTCACAGCGCTCATAACATTTGCCTTAAAAACCAATTTACATGTAAGTCCAAGTTTTTTGTTCAAAAAAATAAAAAGTGGGCGGTGGCGACGCAGCCGCAAGCCCCTATTACCTAGATCCATGGGTAATAGTTATGGGCAATACCTCATCCGCGCCAACCACACACCAGCGAAACACGGGGGACGCACAGGTTACACCTGCTCCGGCAACCCCAAAGCCGGACGCGGCCACGCCCCCCGGTTTAGCCGGTGGTCTTACAGGCTTCGCTTACCCCCCCCCCAAAAAAAAACGTTAAAATGTCGAAACAACTTACTTCCCACCAAACATCTGCATGCCAAGCAAGGCGAAAATCAGAATGAACAGGAATAACAGGACAAGCAGTGACATGATGTTCTTGATCGAGTTTAACAGTGAAACGACGAGATTTTTCAGACTGATCCAGTATCTGGAATTCGAAAAAAATGTCACGCTTTTTTGGTCTTTCAGTTACCACTTGGCTGCATTTCAGTTTAGATGAACTGAATGACCGACCGGTCAACCACAAGAAGAAAAAACAACGTTTCATGCACCGGTGTTATACGATTGAAGTTATAAAAAAGTTCAAGTAATGCGTTGAGTGTTCTATTCACAATGAGTGATTAAAAACAACCAATCAGTCTTTTTTTACAACTGTCTGTAAACTCGTCGACATGAGGTGGCATTCACTCCACAGTGAGAACTGGAACTTTCAAACCGTAAATCCGAAAACAAACGAAAAAAGATTCAAAAAAACACACGGCGTCATCTTGAACATTCGCAGCAGCCGCAATACGCGCATCACTGAAATGCCAAACGACCCGCCGTACAGCATGCCATAGCCCACCTCAAACGTACTGCCACCGATTACCTGCACGTTTTTGTTATCGATGGTTTTTAGGTTCTGCGACTCAAGTGCGTGTTGCAGACGTCGAATGGAAACGAACTAGTTTCAATCTTTATGTGGCAATTCAAAATAGCCTAAGAGACCCGGGTACAATTAGGAGACCCGGATCACTTTAGCAATTTTGAATTCCCGCGTCAACTGTTTACCTGTCTGTGCGCGCATTGAGTCTCGAAAACAAAAAATAAAAGATAATTAATCAACATTTTGCATCCGATTGATCACAACTGACCAATAAGTGCGCAGCAAGACAAACAGTACAAGAAAAACTACCAAACCATTTTAAAATAAAGCCAACGAACCAAACAATCGAATTTATTGAATGACGATCGCCAATAGGTAGCGAGACTCAAAGCGAATATTTTGAAACACATCTCGGCAATGAAGATGGTCAGGAAGAACACTTCGGTGTAGTCTGAAATTTTAATGAAAGACCATAATTTTCGGGAATCGGTTTCTACATCGACTTTTATTGCATAGTTTTCAACTCGGTTATCAATTAATCGTTAAAACACAAGTTGCATATGCTTTCTGGCTCATTGTGTTGATTGGACACACACACACACGCGCATGATCCAGCCAATCAGCACGCTAGATGTGAAATTTAGTTGGACAGAATCGCACATGCGTGTTTTGTATCTATTAAAAACCGAAATTTCTAACAGAAAACAGAAAATTTCCAACAATAAAATTATCTCAAAAACAAGCAGAACTCGAAAATCCGTACCCAAGAACTGCGTCAACCAGTCCGGCTGTCCATAGTGTTCCACAGCCGTTGTGATTGTGTTGAGAAACACCAGACCCAAAACGGACCAATAGAAAACGGAGGTTTTTACGATTTTTCGCGATTTCAGTCGATACTGCCGAATTGTGATCGCCATACGCTGCTGGAAGTTCTTCTGCTTCTTCGGGGCTGCAAAACAAAAGCAATAACAAGTGAACTCAAATAATCGCTTTGTTTCATTTTGACGCCGCGATTTCGCTGTACACAAACAAAGGTACTAAAAATGGCGATCCAAATAACTGAAAAAAAATCTAATTCCACCTATAAAACCTGAAAAACAATACAAAAAACTCCGATAAAATCAAACAACAAGCAAAAATCGTCAATAACGACACAAACTGCATAAAAATTCTAGATGGAAACACCAAAAAACTGCCGAAAAACCAACCAGCCGGTGCTTCGCCGAATCCGGCCGGCAACTCCTCGTCGTCGTCCTCCTCATCGTCAAGCTCGTCCTCCATGGCATCCTCGACGAGTTCGTCCTGCTTTTCTTCACCCTCTTGCGCCATCATCCGCTGGCGGAGTTGCTCGACACGTTTTCGCGCTGGAAAATTGTGTTGATTTTTTTTGAAAAAGCAGCTGCTTAAGGAAAAAAACAGTAGTCCCCACTCCCGCCTATTCCCAACTCAACTCAGAAATCAGAATCACTGGAAACCTGAGCGTTTCGGGTGCTTAACTAAAGCGCCATTCATGGAGCTTGAAGCGTGCGCGTGCGCATCACGTTTGTCACACATTCATGAAGCCAAAGATGACGCCTGCGCAAGTGCATGAACGGGCCTTAAAGTGGCATTCATGAACGCAGTATTTAGTGACACGTAGGAGTATTAAAACATAGCTATGCGGTTATGAAATACAGCTTCATGAATGCCGCTTAACGCTGTTCGCACACTGTCGTACACCAAAAAAAACGAAACGAAACGCACAGTCCAAAATTGAGCGTCTCTCCTCGCGTGTGGTGCGTTTCTCATCCAGCACCAGATCCTCCGCGTGTGCGATCCAATCGATGTAGGCCGTCAATTCGCGTTCGAACGTCTGCTGCTGACGCATCGCGAGAAAGTCGTTGCGATTCTCGACGCGTTCGCGTTCCTTTGCGAACTCGCTGCGAAAAACGAAATGAGTCTATTTCAAATGTATAGCCAATAACAAAAAAAATCGGGTTTCAACGTGCAGCACGCTGATTGGCTGCATTGAGCTCTGGTAGGATCAGTGCAGCGAATTCCAATCATGGTCGTTTTTAGGCGCAAAGAAATGCTTCCATATGATTTTTTCAATTCATTAAGCGGCATTCATGAAGCAGTATTTGGTGACGCGTAGCTACAGCTACGCGGTCACTAAATACTGCTTTATGAATGCGCCTTTACGCTTTTTTCCACCGCCAAACGCACCCGCTGAGAACGCCTAGCACAAGATTGAGCATGAAGAAGGAGCCGACGACGATCAGCGGCACAAAGAACAGCCAGTTCCACGTTTCACCCAACGCGTCGTCGGCCTGTGAAAAAACCAAAAAATGGGAAAGACTGCAAAAGTGGTGTAATTTGAACGGACATAAAACGAAGCTCTGGTAGATCACAGAGTCCAAATCAAACGAAAAACAACAACAACGAACCAAATACATGACGTCTGTCCAGCCCTCCATGCTGACGCACTGGAACACGGTCAACATGGCGAAGGCGATGTTATCGAACGATACGATGCCGTTCTCCGGGCCTAAATTCCGTTTTTTTTGTTTAAATCTTTCTTTCTTTGAGAAAAAACTGAAACTGAAACGGCTGCAAGGTTCCAAAACACACAGGGCGATTAAACGAAGCCCGCAAATTTCAATGAAAGCGAATCGGCTCACATTTTAAATTGAGAGTGCTGATTGGCTGGGCTACGTCAGTGGTCGGACATGCAGCCATTCACCGTGATGTACAAATATCGCAACGTTCTAATGCTTGAAACGTTCCAATGCTTTAAACGTTCTTAAAAGTTTAAGCGAAATCGACCGAAAACCAACCTGGCCAGTTTAAAATTGATAATCTACACAAAATCCCACAAAGTATCACCAACCCCCCCGCGCAAAGCTCACCAATCCACTTTACATCGCAGACCGTTCCCGGCGGGCACTGATTGCTGCCGCTGATGTTCAACGGGTGACACGGTCGTGGATCTTCGCCAGCCGACGCGAACTCGAACTCCTCCTCGCCGCCGCCGAAATACCGGACGCACGTGTAGTGAAAGACGCCCGAGTAAAACTCGAGACCAACGATCGCGAATATGACGTTGGCGAATAGTAAGAGCACGCCGATTTGCATGATTGGAGCGAGCGCGCACAGGATCGCCTTGACGACCAGTTGTAGACCTGCGAGCAGACGCGATATCACGACGAAAATCGCCAAAAAAACGGTAAAACCAAACCAAAACGTGCGATACAGGTTGAAAAAGTCTCTGTTTGAAGATCGCTGACAATCGTGTGGGTGTGGTCATTGAACAAGGAGTTATAACAAAAGCCATCGTTTAGTCCGGATTTTGTGGGATGCCGCTAATTCAGCATCTCGTCTAAACTGCGTCCAGTTCAATCACACCGGCTAGTTTTCACCGGGGCGTTTCCAGTTGATCACAAATCCGCCGTTTTTGTTCTATTTCAGTTGGATGGAAAGCAAAACAGAAAAAAAAGTCGCGACAACAAACTTGGCAGTCCGGAGACCAACTTCAACGGACGCAGCACACGGACGGTTCGGAGCGATTTCATGTTCATAGAGCCGGTCACTGCGTTGTCCATTGGCATCATCTCGATTGCGCTGGTGAATGGAGTTGAAGAAATGAAATTGCGAAATAAAAACTTTTGAAGACAGGAACATTATCACAGTTTCAGGAACATTATCAAATTCTTGCAGTTTTTATCGGAGTTTCTGCGGTTCGCGAAATAAAATGAAACGAAAATGAACATTTTGAAGGCTGTTGAAACGTAGTTGCACACACTTCTTCGACATGACCATACACACTTGTATTCCACCTGCCCATCAAAAACAAACTGTCGCTTACAATTACAAACACTTTCTTGCGTGCGAAAACGTTCGCACGAGCTAGTTTTGAAACGCCAAATGCTTGTCATTTTCTCATATTGTTTTGCAATAACTCCTACTTTGTTTTCCAACACAGAATCCCGACATCAACTGCAAAAAAAACTCGCATTTCAAAGCTACCCGCTGAAGACGACGATGAAATCGAGGACATTCCACATGTTGTGCAGGTAGGCACCCTTGTGGAAGAGGAAGCCGAGCGCCACGATCTTGAACGCGCACTCGAGACTGAAGATCAGCATGAATGCAGGCTCGAGTTGCTCCTGGATAATGCATCTGATGTTTTGTTTTTCAGTCATAAAAAGTTCCGTTCACCCCATTTTGCCTATAGTGCTGAGTTTTTATTTTCTGATACACATGGACCGACCTCATGTATGTATTTTTGGGCATCGAGAAGCATTTTAGCTCGCGTTTGTTGAAAGTTTGAATTGCAGCCGCTCTTTTTTCTCAGACTGCAACAATCCTCAATTCAATTCAAAGCATTACGCTATTAATAATTCAGTTTTAGGACAACCATTTGAATGATCCAAAACTTTTGTCACACAGTTTGACTGGTCACAGTTCTTGACTCAAGTTCGCACCCAACTTTATGTATGTTGAGTTTTGATTTCCAACGTCGACCAGAGACATAAATCTTTAGAAAAAAATTCAATCCACTCTAACCAAACAATAAAAACAAGAAATCAACCGCCACCCAATTACCGACCAGCCACAGTGACAGCGGTTTCTTGTCGCCACTCGGCAGATGTTGATCCAACGCCATCACGAAACAGTTCGCGCAAATCGCGCCCAGAATGAACCAGTCGAACGGTGGCCACGTGACAAGCCAGGTGGCGAAACGACGTGGCAGGGATTTGTGCGAGAAGATGAACAGGGAGGACGGCACCTGGGGAGAAAATGACAAGAAAACATGAAAATTGAGTGAACAATACGGTCAACGAGGCTGTGGAAACTGAAGTTCCAATGCTTCCACTACTAAACATTAGGTTTCAAAGAGTGCTAATTTTGGTGCACTCATGCGCACTTGATTCACTTCAAACAAACCGTCGAATAAAACTACACAGTATGACGAATGTAAATGGGACACTGACTGAACCCTGACACTTTATTTTTTCATTCAAATTTCGCGCGCGGTCCTTCGCACCCTGAAGAAAGCGCTGCCTTGCTTACATGGCCGTGCCGTGCCAATGCTGCGTGCGTGAACACCACATCAGGCTCATGGCGCCTCCCAAACAAAAAATGAACCCCCCACCCCCGATGGACGGACCTCCTTGACAGGCCGTCTGATCGTGGGTCTCATTCGTGACGTCGGCGCCGGAGTCACCGGTGCCGCAGTTGACCCGGCCTCACTTGGCGCTGGCCCGCCGGAATCGTTGGAGCCGGACGCCGGCTTGCTGGAGACATCGTTTGCTGCGGGCGTCGACATCGTTGGAGGATTTTATCTTTTTTTATTTTTAGCTTTTTCTTGCTTTTTGTCGAAGTCGAGTGCCTTATTGCGGTCTCATTTTTGTGATTCGTTTGCTTTGAATGTGTGCCACTTATAATGCTCTGGTATACACTGGTTGGTTGCTGTATGGTGACCGACTCTGTTCGCTCAGATAGAATTTCGGTGACGTGAATTTTCAATTTTTCAAGCTGAAGTTTTTTTCGGACTAGAAAATGCAATGAGATTGCAATTTTCGTGGGATTAACTGATTGGTTGGTCTACGCTTTGAAAGACCAAGCAAGTACCAACAACCAAAACCTAAAAACATTTCCACACATTTCTAGCGTTTAAAAAAATCAATACAAAGCTGCTAAAAAATACAAAAGATACACCGTCGACCGTCAGACGGTCAAACAATAGAAGAAAACTTGGAAAACTAAAAAATCAAAGTCATAGAGTTTTGAAAAAGTGTGGTTTGGTCTGTGAATAGACCCAGACAAACGTAAGCCAAGGTACTAATGTAGAGTTTTAGTTTCTCTCTCCGCAAACAACGTCCAAGTCCATTGTGACACAACTTATTCATGTGCTAAATCCTATTAATATGATTTTCACATAAAAATATACACACGATTATTGAATTTTAGTTGAATTGTTGTGCAAATTACACGCATGTCTAATGTTGTGGTGTTGCCTGAATGTCCCATGGCATTTATTTGACTGAGAGGTTGAGCTTTTGACATTGTTTGTTGCGTTTACAAATTCAGCCCCGTTGTTCTGTTGTCAAACACACAAAGAGCTACGCAACCCAAAAGCGCATGTTGATTCGGTGGAACGTGTGTTCCTGCGACCAATCACAGAAACCAAACCAAAACAATTTGTACATATCCCACCCAATCAGCTGCACACACACACAAAGTGGAGTTAGCCTGATTTTCACGTCACGTTTCAAGTCATAATATTACCATCCCCACCGCTGGTCGCCGTTAGCAAGGTGCCAAACAATGGCTTCAGTAAAATCGACTGCTTTACGTTGCCTTTATGGGACATGATGACGAGTCGAAAATCAAGTCTATCAGCTACACCACCACTAACGCGAGACTAATGCTGATTTGAACGCTACACTTACAAGCTATGGGCTTTAAAAACCACAGGTACCTGAGTACGGTATAAGTACCGCTCATATTTCGGTCTTGACACGATCTTATGAAAAATGCCACCAATGTGGTGTTTTGAAACTGCCCGGTTAAAACGCGAGATCGAAAAAAAACGTACAAGAAATTATGACAGTTCTTCCACTGTTTCGCAACTACAGTACCATGCACCCACATCTTGGTTGCATTGACTAAATTTCAACCCATTCGTGTTAAATGCGTAAAACTTACCATGTCACATGCTGAACACAACAGGTATAGTTGAAAATTGTACGTATTTCAAATTATGGCTCAGTGGTTTGCCCAATGTTTTGCTTTTGCACGCTGTTGTTGGAATGAGGAATTCTTATTCAGTTAGTTCTGGAGTGAGAAAAATAAAAGTATGCAAATAGTGGCGTGCGCTGATTGGTTTCATGATACGATACACGACCAATGATAACGTTTTTACGGCATACGAAACATAACCGGCTGCTTTTGAGGTCCCAAACTGCACTTTGATTTGCACTAAAACTTTATTTTATTTCAGCTGTGTTGCTTTGCTACTGCCGTGTGAAGTTGAAGCTACCAGTTGACCAACCTGATTCACGTATTTTTTATTTACAGTAACACACTACAGATTACAGACATACAACGACAACAACCAACCAATGAATGTATCGTTTCATAAACAAACAGAAATGGGCCCCTTGAAGTGCTCGAACTGACAGAACCGTGGCATTCAAACTATCAAAATGCAACAACCAGCCGACTTATTGGCTGTAGTCGGCGTTTTTTTCCGAAAACCGTGCATTTCGTCTTGTCACACGCAGTGCAGGTTGCACAGTGCACAGTCACAAACACACAGGCACACGACACCAACACACTGGCACGCACGCTGCTGCAAAAATGTATGCTGCTGTGTATTTATCAGTCTGTGCAAAATGACCGTGTTACAACAAAAACTGCACGATATTACAAAACAAAACTCCACCCAATCCGCAGCAAACGACCCAAATTTCCAAATCCAATGAATGATCACATAAATCGTGGCCCGCCGAACGGGCCACCGTGGAACTGCGGCGGCACACCGGCACCCGCGAACGGGCCTCTTGCGGCCATTTGCTGCTGATGCTGCAACATCATGCCGATGATGTTCGCCTGTGCCTGCGATACGCACGGGTATTGTTGTTGTTGCTGATTGGCACTGGCGCCGCCCATCATTGGCACGGGGTTCCGCGGTGGTGCGGCGCCCCCGCCTGAGATTGCGCTCCAGACCGCGGCGTGGCTGAAAAAAAATGGAACGGGGATGATTTTTGTGATGTTGGTCACTTGCAGCGTTTTGATGTTTGAAATATTCTTCATTTATGTGAGCATTTTGTTGTTGACAGGCATCCCCGCTGCGATTGCTTCCAACAAATGGCTTATATCGAAAATAATGAGCCGTTTCGGGGTCCGCAACTCAATTCAATTCGGCCCCAGCACGGCCTCTAACCAATTTCGCTCGATCTAAAAATTTACAATTCAAGACGTTCTCTGTATTTCGGCTTGACCAACATTGAACGCAGAAGTGGAGAGGGTTGCTCTACCAGTGATGTGCCCGTTTCGAGTCACGTTTTGGGCATACCATCAAGTTTTTTCCTGCAACTGAATGCGTTTCCAGAAGTTGAACGGAAACCAGTTTCAATTCTGACGTGGCTATTCAAAGCAGCCCAAGTGACTCCGGCCCCATTTAGGGGACTCGGATCACTGTACCAATTTTGAATCATTCCCGCGTCGTGCACGCAACTGCTTACCTATCTATGTGCGCATCAAGTCTGGGGTGGGGCGGGACGAAAAGAAACGATCATAATAAAATAATAAAACAATTCGCAACTGAGCGCTCTCGCACGCACCTGATCTGCTGCGTCAGGCCTCCGCCATAGCCGGCGCCGCCCGTCGCGGCGATCGGGCCTGGCACCGCGCTGGTCGAGGAGGTGGAGTCGAACGAAGCCTGCGGCTGGCCTGCGGACGAACTGGTCGGCAGTTTCGGTGTGAGCACCTGATTGGCAAGCGAGAGAAACGGGAGTTTTTTGACAACTGTGAGTCATTTTCACGTTCAAGCCTTGTTATTCGATCTGGGGCCAGACGTACCAAATTGTTTACCTGCATTGAGTCTCGGACTGAAGGGAACACGCAGAATGTACTGTACTGCATTCGAAATTTCAAATCAGGGATGGATCCGGCAAACTTGCCGGAATCCGGACCGGATCCGGATCTATTTTCAGACGTCGGAAACCGGCATCCGGAATCCGGACCAGATCCGGATCCATCCCTATTTCAAATATGGCACAACGGTTGGACTGAGCAGAGTGACAAGCACAAAACACACAGCCAATCAGCGTACAATATGACAGATGAGGAGTACGATGCTTGCACACACCTGCACTCCACTGGAGGCGACATGTTGCTGTGCTGCGGCATCCGTTGCGGCGGAGACGGCTGCCATCGATGTCTCGTCCTCTTTCTGTTGTTTCTCCTGTGCAGGAGAAATCTCAGGGGAAATTGTGGTGATCGTCAGCGGAGAAATGCATGTTTCACTCTGGTAAAATCTAAAATCGCCTAAAATGCCGGAATGGTCTGGCATTAAACTGAAAACCCCCCCAAAAAGCCACCTGTGCATCCTTCAATTCGCGTCTATTCTTTTTCACGGGAAATTGTGGTCGTCAGCGCCGAAATGCACGTTTCACTCCGGTAAAATCGCCTAAAAACCCAAAAAAACCCATCTTCTCTACCACTGCCCCACCTGTGCATCCTTCAATTCGCGTCTGTTCTTCAGCATCTCCTGTCGCGCGTTGTCTATGCGCTGTTTCAACTCGACCTCGCGCGCCCGCCGTGCTTCCTCGTCGTCTGCCTGCGTCTGCGCGCGCTCCTTCTGTTGCGCCGCCGTTTCCCGCTCGAGCATCCGCCGCAACTGTTGCAGCATCGCAGCGGGCGCCTAATGTGAGCATTGAGGAAACACCGAACGGTTGAGTTTTTATGTTGGTTCGGCCGGGCTGCGGAGCCACCAGCTCGTGAACGTTCCGACTCCCGTTCCTGAGGTTTTTCGCTTGCCTACTCATGGTGTTTTACACTGCTCTGGTATCATGCCGTGCACTGCAGAATAAAATTGACCGATTGACTGACCGCTATGAGAAACACAATCAGAGCATGCTCATTTCAGTTCATGCTACACCGGTTCAGTCAAGCATGAATCCCACTAGTAAATTTCGGTAGCCCTGTGTAAAGCCCAGACGACACCAAGTCCCCGCCGCCGCCCCAACCTTCAGCACGGGCCGCTTCGCGAGCTCCACCAGTCGCTGCAGCTCCGTTGGCCGCTGCGTCGCCAGTCGAAAGAGCAGCGCCCGCGAGTTCGCGAAGCCGAGTATCAACGCGAGCACGTCGTTCTGCACGACCGTCTGCTGTTGACCGCCCGCAGTCGCCCGGAGCAGTTCGTCGATCACGCCCAGCATGACGCGCTCCTTGTCGGTTTTTGGCGTCAGCACCACTGGCTGGTTTGTGGACGGCGCAGGCTTCACGGTGGTTGAGGTCGTCTCGAGATGCGGCTGCGCGAAACAGGAGAGTCCAACGGTTTGGTGTCTTTGATGAAAGTTTTGTTATCGGTTTGATGTCTTTGAAAGTTTTGCTACCGGTTTGGTGTCTTTTTTGAGTTTTTTTGGGTGGTGTCATCCGCCACAAACACACCAGCACACCAAGCCAGCTACGGCGGCGGTTAGCATGAGTGTAAAGCATAAAAACCCCTATCGATATGGTGACCGGTTTCCCCACCACACAACTTCACGTTCTCAGTTAAGTGTTTACTCCTCAGTCTGACCAATCCTGATCCCTGCATGTGAAATAAAATGACAAAAAAAACGAATGGAGGGATAAACCGAAACGTTTTTCAAAGCAAATGACGTCATTTCCACCGGACACATTCCAAAAAACCGCCTGTACTAGTCACCTTTTTCGATTCCGGCGCGGCAAGCGTGATGCTGATGCCCGATGACTCCTTCTTGCCTTTGCGACCAGCCTCCTTCGCCCTGTGGTCTTGGTCACGTTTGTCCGTCTGCTCATGTTTCTCCCGTTCCTTTTCCTCCTCCTCCCCGTCGTCGTCGTCGTCGTACGTCTCATGAACGACCACCTTGCAGCCCTTCATGATGTCGACCGGTTTCAGCGTTCGCTCCAGCAGCTCGTCGAGCACGGCAGATTCCACTTCCTTGCGGGAAAAATGTTTTTTTTTTGTAAATATGACGCTGACCACTGATTAAACTCCATATCATGACCAGCTAGCGCTGATTGGTTGCTGGATCACGTGATGTATACATTATGTGTAGGCATTACTGTGGAGAGGCGGAGTTTGGTTCGCCAACCAATCAGCTAGTTGAACAGTTTATAGAATTAGACTGTAGATTCACTGGATTTTCAATTGCATGGACTTCCAACAGGCAACAAAGTCTGTGTGTGTACACAGTCAAATTCTACAACAAATGTGCTATTTTTCGTGCATTGTGCCATTTTTTGCTGGTTCGATCGATCGAGCGGTTTGAACCAATCAGAGAGCTCAACTCAAAAACGGCCATTCAGCAAAAGCAACCGATTGATTGATTGTGAGTTACAGTTCGACTGTAAATCCCCTAAAGCTTCGTAAGCTGTTTTTTGAGTAATAATTATATTTGAGGTTTAGCGGAGCATCCTGCATTCTTGCGAAACAAAATGAACGAATGAATGAATGAATGAATGAGGTTAAAACCATTTTAAAACCGGTTGCACCACAAACTGCCAACACAAACAAAAAAACTCTTTGCACAGCACGTCCACACTGCCAATGAGCGCTCACCTCTTCCAGCGGTTTCAGGTCCAACTTCTGCAGCGGCACATACAACGGGACACGCCAGTCCATCAGAAGCTTCTGCAGCCACCGAATGTGCTCTAGTTTGAAGTTGAACTTGTCTTGTAAACGACGCATCACCTGAAAATGAAAGGCGGAGATCACACAGCAAATATTTCACAACAGTCTGAGATTAATGATCACTTTGCCACTCGAAGGACGGAAGCAATGTTTTTCGTGGACTTCTTTTGATCTTTCATTATTTCAACCCCTATCCTATTTGTTATCCCATTTCCACACACACAACTCAACCTGCGCATCCAAACAATGTCCACCCTTTCAAATTGTCAAAGTACAGTAGGTATTACCAATTTTTTTAGGTTCTGCGACTGAATGCGTGTGCAGACGTAGAAAGGAAACGTTTCAATCTTTATGTGGCACTTCAAAAAAATCGTCTCAGTGACTCCGCCGTATTTAGGGGACTTGGATCACTTTGCCAATTTTCGAATTCCCGCGTCATGCATGAAACTGTTTATCTATCTAAAGCGCCATTCATGGAGGTTGAAGCGCGCTGAAGCGCGCTGACGCGCTTCACTTTGCTACACATTCACGAAGCAAAAAAACAGCGCGCTTCAGCGCGCGCTTGCATGAATGGGCCTTAACATCGGGCCAAAATATAAAAGATCCTAATCACCTGCGGATTCCAGTCGCCATAAAAGTCGATCTCATGAAACTCCGGGTCTCGCACCGAAAAGTACAGCGCATCCGGGCGTGCGAGCTTACAGTAGTAGTCGAGTGATAGTTTACGAATTGAGTACCAGCCTGTAAAAAACATTTGAAACGGTGTTCACAAACTGCAGTCAAAAATGTAAACTGTGGGCGTTTGGAATCTGTTATCTATCGTATTCGGTCTTGACACGATTTCACATTGTGCCTGCCTATCCACAAGGATCGTTGATCAGTCTGCGCTGTTGTCTCACGCACCAGACTCTGGATCACTTTTAACGTTGTTTGTGCGGTTCGATCGTTAAATTTTTTTTTATTTGAAGAACGGAAACCCGAAGGTACCAAACTCCGGTGGGTTTGGGAAACGGACGGTTCACGATCCCGTGGAACCAATACCCTCGCCACGTGAGGGGAACCACAAGGTCATGTTGAAGGAACATATCATGTCTCAGTTTCAGCATTCGACTGAAGCACATTTGAATGTATTCAGCCAATGAGAGCCCTGCACAGCGTACAGTTCATCTGGAAAATATCTGCAACATGACGTAATGACCAACCAATCAGCGCTGAGAATTGCTCATGACCAACCAATCAGCGCTGAGAATTGCAATGACCAACCAATCAGCTAGTTGCATATATTAGCGAGATAAGACTGTACAACCGTCCAGCAATGCACCTTCGTGCAAGTTCTTCTCGCAGAACGGCGGCAATCCACGCTCCAGTTCCTCGAGCTCGCGCGCCTCCCTGCTCTTCTGCAGCTGACGACGTCGCTCGGCGCGATTCGGAGCACGCGGCTCTCGATCCCGATCCCGATCCCGGTTCTCGCGGTCGTCCTTTGCGCGTTTGTCTTTGTCGAATCGTTCTGCAATGAAAAAACAACAACAAGCATTTCAAAACGTGCAACGCTTTAAACACAGTTGTTGTTGTTGTTGCCGCAAACGATGGCGATTTTCATCCGTTTAGCGTTCCAGTTTACAGGCGGCCTCAATGTGATCCGTGTGATGGCGAGCATTCGGCGACGGACGATTCTGGCGTCCATTCTCCAGACTCTGCCAGAGTTCGAATACCCTCCTCGCGGTGGTATCCGAAATCGATCAAAAAAAGCAAAAAGGGTGCCTGAACAAAAAAAAGCAGAAACGATGCCTCAAACAACCAATTAGTGTTGACAAAACACCGTTTTCTTTCAAACCGTGAGAAAATTACCGGTTTTCTCCATGCCAACGCTGCCACCAATCCAATCCAAATCCAAACCAACCAGAAAACACCACCACCAGCCTCACCACTGGGCGTCGCCGTCGCGCCTGCAGTCTTGATGCGCTTGTGGAATCGAAACACCTGGCGTTTCGTGTCGGCTAGCCGGAGGTGCTGCATGATGCGGCGTCGATTCTCGCGCTGCGCGACGTCGCTGATGTAGCGCGTCTTCATCTGCGCCCGCGTCTCGTCGCTCAGCGTGCTGATTTGTAGCGCCGTGTACTGACGCTCGTAGTGTTTGCGCTGCAATGGTGGTGGTGGTGGTGGATTGGTGGTGGTTGTAGTGGTTGTTGTGGTGGTTGTTGTGGTGGTTGCGGTGGTGGATGGTGGTTTTTGGAATGGTTGTGATTAGGGTTGGCAAAATACCGTTTTTTTCAAATCGTGGTAAAAAAAACCTGTATTTTTACCGGTAAAATTACGGTAATTTTACCGGAAAAAAAACGAAAGCCAAAAAGTTGTAAAAACCCACATATCTTTCGCAGCCGACTTTAAACTTGAACCAGGATTTGTGAAACAACTGTCAGAATGCTTTGTTCAAAATATTGTGCACCAACAAAGAAAATAAATTATGTTTGGACTTGAAAACCCAAAAGGTCAGCAATAAATCGAACATTATCTTTTGCTCAATCGTTTATATTCCCCCAATTACACAGGAAAAAGACCCAGCGTTTTCACGGGACAGTCTTTGGTCACAATAGACGAACACAATTTGCTGCAATAACGCAGTTAAACCGAATTTAGAGTCAGTTCAGATCAAAAAGAAAACAAATCAGTAATTGTGTAAAAAAGACAATTTTGAGTGACATTTAGAATTTTTGAAATTTTCAGCTCAGCTCGGCAGCTCCAGCCGATTCTTGCACCTCGCTTAACAGTTCTTTCAAAATATTTCAAAAATGTCAATTTCGTCATCATATTTTTCTTGGTCACAGATTTTCTCATTTTCTCATCAAAAATGATATGAAAACTCAGGGCCCGAAATTGAAAAAAACCGGAAAAATACGAAAAAAACCGGAAAAATACAGAAACGGTCTTTTTCCCGTTTTTTTCAAGGCACCAATTTTTGCCCTGGTAAAAAACGCGTATAAATACTGTTTTTTTTACCGGTAAAAAACCGGTATTTTTACCATGCCAACCCTAGTTGTGATTGTTGAAAATTAAAAAAAAATTAAACTTTTTGTTTTCTTCAACAACCGTACTCCTGACTGACTGACGCCGACATCCGAAATGTCGCACGTTTACCCGACAACATTACGTCCGAATAAACCGGTCACCTTTCTACACAAAGAAAAGAGGGCACCATTTTTTTAGTGAAAAAGTGGGATCTAGTTGGGAAGAAAACCTGGTATGACCTATTTTTTTCAACGTGTCCCACTGAAATGACGTCATGTGCCGCCAAACATGCGCTTGCCGTTCACTGCAAACCAGACTTTCCGTTTAGCCGATTTCTTCCCGTAAACAAACGGTGAATGTCGAATCAGTCGCACCAAACTGACATTTTAGTGCCTGTACGTCCGGACACGTTTGAATAAATCCACAATACAAAATTGCTGTTCTTTCTTCCAGGTTTAGTTTAGGAACTGGGAAACATTCGGTTTTTTCGGTTTTAAAACGGTTTCAAAACAGAAAAGAAACTGTTTTTTTCCTGGCAATATAAAAACCGGTTTTTTACCAACCCTAGCAACAACCAACAGCAACAAAAAAACCGAAAAAAACATTCGAAAACTTACCAAATAATTCATCGCATGTCTGTCTGAAACGGCGTGTCTGACCGCCTGCGGCGGATTCAACCGTGCCTCGCAAAGTGAACAGAGATAGCCCGGCTCGTAGGTTCCCTTCGGGTCTGCGTACTCAGCAACATAGTCGAGACCTGCAATCGCGTCACGTTCGTTCTTCACGAAGTCGTTGTTGTTGTTGTTGTGATTCTTAGGTGATGTTTTTAGCCACGGCTAACCCAGAGAAGCGTACAGAACGCCATTGAGTAGGGCGCCCATCGAGTTTTCTCAGTCATTAAGTGCCTAAACACCCCTCGGCGGGGCTCGATCCCCCGAGTGCACAGCCTTGCAACGATCCGCTCTGCGTTGCACACGTTCTTATGCTTATGGATTGGTAAGAACCGTGTCGGAAAACCGTTCATTCCACTCGGTTGTGAGATGACACGATTGGGCTTGCACAGTCACAAACAAACACACAGGCACGCGTAAGCTGACTACGTGCGTTGCTGCATTGTATGTGTGTGTGTGCCTGTGTGTTTGTTTGTAAATGTGCAACACAACTGTGTAATCGAGCGAGCATTTAATATTGTGTTCAGACTACAGATTTAGGCACGCAATAGCACACAATCGAAGACGATACATTCCGTTCACATGATGCCATTTTTCATCCATAGATGAAAGACGTGTCCTAAAATGTGCCCACGCAACCGACTAACCAAGTACCGGCGACTCCAGAGCATTGATCAGTTCTTGGATGTATGCGTTTTCGTCATCTGCGAAGTTCACCGATTCCGCGCTGCATAACGCTGAAAGCAGTTTTAAACCAGTGAAAGTCGAACATTATTATTAAACCATTATTTGTCGAAGAAATCTTGACGATCGTTGGTCGAAATTCGACAATACACAAGGAGTTTTTGTCACCCTCGGGTTCCGTCAACAAGTGAGGATCGCTCAACAAAGTGTCTCACCTTCTCACCCTCAGCAACAAGCTGAAAGCTCTCTCAAATCTCCCCCCCCCCCCCCCAAAAAAAACCAAATCCCATTCTCACTATCGAATATATCAAAATCGGTCGGCAGCTCGTCCATCTGATCGATCTCCCGTTGCTTCTCCTCATCAGTCATCTCGGGCGGCGTGTGTTCGCGGTCTTTCGCGGGTCGCGGGCCAATCGGAACGGTCGAGTGCCCGCCACCGCCCGCTCCGGAGGACGCTTTCGAAGGCGGCGACGCGAAACGATGATGATGACGAACGCTGGGCGGGGAACGACGGCGGTGGTGGTCGCGGTCTGCGCGGGCACATGGAAAAAAACCGTTTCATTTGTCACCACCGCTCGTGACCGCTAGGGTGTTGGCGCGTTAAGGCTCGTTCATACTGACGTATGCGTATACGGCACGGCACGGCACGTCACTTTAGGTCCAATGTTACTGCATATTACCGTTCATGGAGACGTGCCTTAGACGTACGCCCACGTACGTCAACATACGTCAGTATGAACGGGCCTTTAGACTTTTTTGTCTGTGCGTTCGAGTGGTGTGATCGAGGCCCCGAAGGCAGCGCCAATCACCGAAAAAAAACAGCAAAATCAACAAAAAAATTACCACGACTCCGGCTGTCCGGCGATCTGGCGGTGTGATGACGGTCCGTTCTGAAACAAAAAAAAACATACGATCGTAAAGATCAACCAAACTTAGGACCATTCCACTGTTCGAAACTGATTGGCCAGTTGAAAAACTCTTCTTAGATCAGAAAAGATTAAAAGAAAAATCCATTTTTTTCAAAATTCTGCTGAAAAATACTGGCAGCGAAAACATTTATTTCGCGTTACGTAAAAAAATATTCAAACAGTATAATTTGCGCTAACCGCCTGTCGTAGTCCCGATCCCGATCGCGTCGTGGGCTGGCTGAGCGCCGATACCGCGATCCCCTAAAAACGTCGTCCAAATCTTGAACACCACTTCACTCGCATTTGATTATCAGCGCGTGTTTGCATCATACCGGTGCCACCAATCAGCAGCAATGAATTTACGGTACGTTGATTTTCTTCAACGCGTGTATTTTTTTTACATCTGACGTACATACAAGTGTTACATGGTGACAAGCAGACGTCATGTCACATGACACCAGTGCCAGTGTGTTTGTCTGTTTGTGGCCGTGCAACATTGCTGCGTTATAACAAACGAATTGCACGGTCTTCCGAGCACGACCGTACCGTACCGATGGTCACGGTCTCTGCTTCTGCTGCGACTGCGCCGTGACCGCGAACGACTTCGTGGTCGGTCGATGGATTCCTTTGAGACCGGCTGCAAAAGCAAACGAAACAATGTTGCGCCCTATCTGCGAATTTTGTTCGGCAACAAACGAATCATAACGTCTCTCCTTTTCTGCGAATTTTTTGCCATGGTCAAGGTTTTGATTTAACAAACGTGAACGTCGACATACGATCCGACAGCGGCCGTTTGCTAGCAGCAAGTACCAAAATTAGCAACGCACTTGCGATTTCAAACGAGCGCTGATAAGATTAAATTTACGACAAAAAAAACGGAAACAATTTCAGCGACCTCCGGCGCGTTTTCGGCCGCACCACTCGCTCTGTCCGCATCTGGTCGTGTTTTTCGTTGATCTTCCAATTCGCGTCTCTTCGCTTCCAAATGACGATCCACTGCTTGGCGTTGCACTTCGGGCACTGAGATTTTAGGATGAAAAAACGATGATTCAGATTCGATGATGATTGTGCGTTGTGTTGAACCTAGTTTTGATGCATTATGAACACGAACGAACACAATCATTATTACTGTTGATTTGGTTGAACAGCGCGCAGTATTGGCGAACCAGCGAACACACTCCATATTGCTGATTCGCAGAAACACTGAATGAAATTTTAAGCTAAACTAAACTGATCTCAATCATTGACAACGACCATATTATAAAAGTAAAGTGGCCTCATCAAATGATCTGCCCCTCTCTAACCATCCGTCCAAGTGATCCACCATTTTATTTCGCGAAAAGCAGGAAACTCCGATAAAACTGCATGAACAGCATGTAGTTCTGTAATCCGAACCACAAACGGGCACCCGCGAAAACCCGCCAACCGCACTAACACGTCTCATAGTATCCCTTCTCGTGCACGAGCGGCTCCTTGCGACCGTACTTCTTGATCAGCTCATCAGCGTGCTTCACCAGCAACGCGTTGATGTCCGATTTCGACTTCGCACGGCGCTGCACGGCGCGGAAGATTTCCGGATAGTGTTTTTCCTGAATGGAAAAAAAAATGAAAATCTCTCGAACGTTTGCAGTTGGTTTGTTGATTGGCCGTCTTTTTTTGCCATACACGAAGTCCGCTGTTTGCGGTTTCGCCAGGTAGACGCATACCGCGGTGCCCCCCCCCTGCTGGCTCAGTCAGACACATATCCGTTTCTGTTTTTTTTTTGTAAAAAGAGAAAAAGATTGCACACCGTTTTCATACAAAATTGCGAATCAGACAAACTTCGCAGATAAGAAAATAGGTAACAGATAAGATCGTGTAAAAAAATCGAGCAAAACCAGATTTTTTCTTACCATGTAAGCAAACAGATGCTTCTGACTCTTCAGGTGATCTATCAGTCCCGCCTGGTCTCGTAACAAAGCCTTGCACAGAACGCATTTCGTGTCACCGTCAGTCTTATCAACCACGATATATTCGCAACCTGAAATTTTGAGAAAATGATAGGTTCCTTGAAATAAAAATCAAATCTGACGTTCTGCTGGGCTGTGCAGTCAGAGTGGAATATGCTACAATTAACAGTCAAAGCGGTAGCCCCATGGTATCTTCGGGAAGTCAGTATCAGTATGACCTATTTTTTAAACGTGTCCCACTGAAATGACGTCATGTGCCGCCAAACATGCGCTTGCCGTTCACAGCAAACCAGACTTTCCGTTTAGCCGGTTTCTTCCCGCAAACAAATGATGAATGTCGAATCAGTCACACCAAACTGACATTTTAGTGTCTGTACTTTGACAAACGGGCGTTTTTAAAACAAATGACGTCATTTTAGTCCGGACACGTTTGAATAAATCACAATAGTCGCATGACTTTTGGTGAAGCAGAGCTTCTTATAAGTCTCGGGAATTGAGTAGACATCGCTGAACAGTTGCTGCATGAATGACATTTTTTGATGGGAACGGCCTCACCGATTATCAAAAAAGAGCAAACCAAGACAAAAACCAACAAAGATTACCAGTCAACCACACTTGAATCACCCACCGGATAATCTGCCCTTTGTGTTCACTATCGTTTTATATGTCGTCGTCGTATCGTCCACGTACACGTCTCTGTCATCCATTTCACCAGTGGCGGCTAATTTCTGGAATAAATTAGTGCTTTTAATCGATTCTAAGTTTTCCAAAATTCAAAGTTTGGTGACACCTTCAGTTCGTTTCAATACTGATTTTCCATTGTTTGCTTCAATAGAGCGATTTGGTCTTCTCTCTCCGGAAAGATGCGTTCAGATTATAATTGCGTAAAAATCCAAACGTCAAAAATCTCGATTTTAATGTCGCTGTGAAAACTTTGCGATTCTGTTGCTTTTCGCGCAGAATATCCAACATTGAATTTAATTTTAAGTCAGCCAATTCAACGTGGACGCTCTTCACCTTTGCGTGCGACTTTGTCACCAAATGCGCCCTGTATTCAGACTCGTTCGGCAGTTGCATGGTGCATACCTGGAAAACGTGGTCGGATTGAATGTGGAAAACCGTGCCTTGAATGAAATTCTGTGCCCACCACCCACCAAATGCGGTATCGTGTCATTTTTTTTAAATTTGAACTTGAACAAAAAACTGAGACTTCGAAAAAGAAAACCGCCACGGTAAAAATGTGCAAATGAGAATTTGACAGCTTGTTTGACGACGACAGTGCACTTTCCGCTTACGTCTGTTTTGCTTCTTTTTTTTAAATTATACGCGCGCCGGTTCCGGAAACCCGAAGGTACCAAACTCCGGCGGAGACGGGCAATTACTGCCCGAGCCCAATTTTACCTTCGGCTCAGGAGGGAATAGACCATCAGATGTTTGTTGGTCACTCTAATTTTCCACGAGTATGTCTTGTCCACAGCGAGGTTCGAACCGGATACCTACAGAACTGTAGGCCGAAGTTCTACCGCTACGCCATGGACGCGACATATCAAAAAAAAGCGCACACTGCAGCCGCTGCCCCGCGCACTTTTATGCCAGTGTGTTTGTGTCTGACAATGTGATCTAAACTGAAGCGGCGTGTATAATGTATGTTTGTTCAAACCTGTCACGCTCTTTCGCAGAATACAAGCGCATGCGAAACTTTGAGATTACATTCAGAAGAACGAATGTATCGGGTTTGGCTGAACCGAAACACCCCATGAAATGTGGTCAAAGGTCTCTTTTGCAACTCCGGTATTCTACAAAAAATGACAGGTTTACACGAACACACTGTACGTCTAAGTGCCCAGTCTCGCAACAGTGACCTCACCTCGCAGTACGTGTGTTTGCTCGGTACGTTCTCGGCGGGGCGCTCTTGACCGGGCGGCCTGATTTCCAAGCCGTCATCGTCCATTTTTTGGTTATTCTTGAAAGACTTTGGACAATTCTGAATTAAAGTTGATGAAACTGGACGCCTCTTCAGTCATTTGCCAGTTCATTAGGACATTTCTAGACGCACAAAACAACACTAACCTCCAATCACGCGAATCACAGTCTTATATAGCGCTACTATCGACTTTAACGACAATTATCCAGACAACAAAACGTGAATTCGAACATGTGAAATGGAGGAACATAAACTATGAGATCCGCATCACGTGATGCGTGGGATGACTGTACATATATCTGCCCAATTTCTGGAATTCCAATTCGATAAATTCAAACCACGTGAAAATTTTGGTTTTTATTTCTTTCTGAAGATGTTTCAAAGCTGAATCAGAGACATTGAGTGTGAAAACAACACAATCTCACGGGATAAACATCGATATTGGAAATAAATCACGTGAATTTCAAAAGAAATCTCCAGTCCAATGTCAAAACTCTGGATACAACATTTAATCGACCGTTCATGGCTACCTCCACAACACGATTTTGCTGTTTTCAACAAGTCAGCGCGTATCCAAAGTGTGAGAAACCCGCGCTGGTTTGAGGAACTGTTTCGTGGTACACCTCACATTGCACGGTCTGGTTCCGAGTTTTGACATTAAAACAAGCCAATACAAGACTAGAACGCGTGTATTCACCGACAAAACAGAGA
The DNA here is from genome assembly GCA_030248135.1 of Theristus sp. LFF4_11. Lineage (NCBI taxonomy): Eukaryota > Metazoa > Nematoda > Chromadorea > Monhysterida > Xyalidae > Theristus > Theristus sp. LFF4_11. Next base: position 42,122 of record JASANC010002209.1, read on the forward strand.
GGCGACTATAAAAGAAACAAAAGGCAAAAACAAACACCTGGAATGATTCATTTAAGCTGCAAAATCAGCTCCCCCACTAGTGAGTCAATAAATATGCACACAGTCAATCAAACTGTCAATATTATGCAGCGTGCGGTGTTCATTCACAAACTTGAATCTGGCACGCTGATTGGCTGCATCGAGATCGTGAGACCAATCATGAGCCAAATGAAAAAAACACAATTTCCAGTTTCACCGCACTTTGAATTGATTGATTAACAATCACCAGATAAAACTCATCATCCCACATCCGGTTTATCTTGTTCCAAAGAGCCACCCTCATTTCCGCCCTTCTCAGCGTCCATCATGGCAGCCAGTTTCAGTTCGATTTGCCGCTCCCAACTGTCCATATCGTCTGGTGCTGGGTACGCGTCGTTAAACGCGCGAATTTGCGCACGAACCGCGTCGGTTTCACTGAGCGGAATTGCAAAATCGTTTTTGATTGACAACACCGCTGATTGGTTGTTTTTGAAATACGTTTAGCCGACGTGATTAGCGTGAGCCTCACTTGATTTCGCTTGCACATTATGTGCCGTTAAATTTGCATTACTGATTGGGATTTCAGTGAACGGGACCAATCACCGCTTTCCATTTGATCGGTCAGTATCTGTCCCGTTACAGACTGGATGCGATATTTTTAAAAAAATGTTGCAACATTTTTCAACATCACCAATCACCTTTTCGTGTGCTTTCGAAACTGTTCAATGCGCTCAACCAATCGTTGCTGTCGTTCACCAATCGCGTCCAATTTCGTCAGGTTTCGCTCCATTGATTTGAGCAGCTGGTGAAAAAAAATGTTTTTTTTACAGTCGAACTCAAAATTATGGGCAATTAGCTGATTGGTTGGTGATCGCGTGATGCATGCGTTCGGTGCAGGCATTACTGTGGGGGCGGAGTCTGTCCTGCACAGAAAGCATGCATGCACGTGACCACCAACCAATCTGCTGATTGCCTATGATTTATCGAGTTCGACTGTACATTTACCCAGCCTTCTAGCATTGTCTGAGCGTTCCAATCAAGCGTCTTATCATCAATGAATGCAATAAACAAAACCTTTGAACCACAAAGCACGCATACTGATTGGCTACTCCACGCTGGCGTGCAATCAATCAGTATGGGTGTGCAATTTGAGATTAGTTAGTTCAGTCGCTGCGCTAAACACGCCTGCCATGCTACTGGCGTGTTCAACCACCCACTCTTAAAGGGCATTCATGAACCAGCATTTATGACCGCGTAGCTGTAACACAGCTACGCGTCACCAAATACTGCTTCATGAATGCCGCTTAGTGCCGCCAAATCACAACCAAACAGCAGCGTACTTTGAAATTGAAGTTCAGCTAACGAGCTTAAAGCAATTATCTAAAAATGCGGAGGACGCATATAAAAGGAGGAATATGGCTTTGTGTAAGCAGTGAGAAACTTTTTTGCTTCACAACTATTTTCAAGTTTCTGATGTGGCACACGGATACAAGTACATAAGAGTTATATTTTTGCGCCGCGTTTGTTTTAATGAAAAACCTAAAAACCTTCAAAGCGTTTTTCACTTGTCCTCTTCAGCTTAGTGTGAAATCACAGCATGTGCCAAATTCTGCAAATCTGTGCAGAAACAAAAAAATAGAGACTTCAAAGCGTTGCTGCAGATAAGCTTTATTGTTGATGACGTACGCACAGCTATGTAGGTACTGTGGATTTATTCAAACGTGTCCGGACTAAAATGACGTCATTTGGTTTAAAAACGCCCGTTTGTCAAAGTACAGGCACTAAAATTTCAGTTTGGTGTGACCGATTCGACATTCACCATTTGTTTACGGAAAGAAATCGGCTAAACGGAAAGTCTGGTTTGCAGTGAACCGCAAGCGCATGTTTGGCGGCACATGACGTCATTTCAGTGGGACACGTTTAAAAAATAGGTCATACATACCCGTGACAAAAAGGTGTTGTCTTCCGTTAATTTTCACTTTCCTCCCCAATTCCAAAAAACCCGAAGGTACCAAAGTCCTGTGGATTGTTGTATGTACATAGGAGGAGTGTGGATATTGGCTGAACCGTCCGTTCCGTGAGCCATTGCGTTCGCCACAAGAAGGGGACATTGCCTTCGCCACAAGAAGGGGACAGTGTCTTCGCCAATGCCTCTGCGCAACGCTTTGTCCTTGGCAAAGCAGCGTCAGTGATCGAAGATGTTGTCTTTAATTTGGCAGCTTTATGTTACTATTTCCTCGAAATTCATCGAATGTAAAAATTTCGTTTGTCGAAAAAGTAAGAGGGCTACCATGTGCAACCGAAATAATGAATAAACGGCGCAAAAATATGGCTCTTATGTACTTGTATCCGTGTGCCACATCAGAAACTTGAAAATAGTTGTGAAGCAAAAAAGTTTCTCACTGCTTACACAAAGCCATATTCCTCCTTTTATATGCGTCCTCCGCATTTTTAGATAATATTCTGACTTTTACATAAGTCCCAAAATCGGACAAAATTCAGAATGCGTTGGGCATCCGTTCTTCCGAACTTCCCATTCGGCTTACAGCGATTACACTGATTTCATTTTTCGTTTTGGAGAGATGTCGCCCGTCAGGTTCCACGGCTGATTTACCCGAAATTGTCACGATTCAGTATCTAAAACTGTGCTTCCTTAAGAAATGTAACCCAAAAATCCCTGATCAGCGCATTGAATTACCCTGGACTCCACAGATCTCCTGTTTTTTTTGTTTTGGGACCGATCTCGCCAAGTTTCCACGGCTGATTCGCCCGAATCGTCACGACTTTGGTTATTTGGTTGCCGTTTTTCTAATTTTGTTTGTTTCAACTAATTATGTGCTTGAATTTGAGGGTTGCTACGCATTGTATTCGTCTTGTTGGTGTAGGCCAGGGGTTTTAACCCACTGTGTCTGAAAGGGTCGGGGTAAAAATTTAACTAAATGTTTAAAATCTACGGATGAAATTATTCCGGGAAACATTTTTGTTCGACTGCGAAAGTGCCGGAGGTGAAATTTGAAAAGGTGAACACTTGAAACCATGTCAAAGTCTATGAACTTTTAAAAATGCCCAATTTTTGACCCAAAAGAGGACGGGGGTAAAAAAGTAACCGGTTTTTCAAAATCTACAGCTGCAATTACCCCAGGAAACTTTTTTGTTCGGTTATGAAACAATTTTAAACAAAAATTGAAAGGGCGACATTTGAAACCAGGTCAAAACCTCAGAACTTTTGAAAATGCCCAATTTTTGCCCAAAAAATAGTCGGGGCAAAAAAGTAATTGGATTTTTAAAATCTACGGATGAAATTACCCCAGGAAACTATTTTGTTCGGTTATGAAACAACTTTAAACAAAAATTGCCCAATTTTTGACCCAAAAAAGGCCGGGGCAAAAAGGTAACCAGATTTTCAAAAGCTACAGCTGCAATTACCCCAGGAAACTTTTTTGTTCGGTTATGAAACAATTTCAGACAAAAATTCAAAGGGCGACATTTGAAACCAGGTCAAAATCTCCGAACTTTTGAAAACTTCAATTTTTTGCCCAAAAAATGGTCGGGGCAAAAAAGTAATTGGATTTTTTAAATCTACGGATAAAATTACCCCAGGAAACTATTTTGTTCGGTTATGAAACAACTTTAAACAAAAATTGCCCAATTTTTGACCCAAAAAAGGCAGGGGCAAAAAGTAACCAATTTTTCAAAATCTACAGCTGCAATTACCGCAGGAAACTATTTTGTTCGGTTATGAAACAACTTTAGACAAAAAATGCCCAATTTTTAACCCAAAAAGGGCCGGGGCAAAAAAGTAACAAGATTTTCAAAATCTACAGCTGCACTTACCTCAGGAAACTTTTTTGTTCGGTTATAAAACAATTTCAGACAAAAATTGAAAGGGCGACATTTGAAACCAGGTCAAAACCTCAGAACTTTTGAAAATGCCCAATTTTCGCCCAAAAAATGGTCGGGGCAAAAAAGTAATTGGATTTTTAAAATCTACGGATGAAATTACCCCAGGAAACTATTTTGTTCGGTTATGAAACAACTTTAAACAAAAATTGCCCAATTTTTGACCCAAAAAGGGCCGGGGCAAAAAAGTAACCAGATTTTCAAAATCTACAACTGCAATTACCCCAGGAAACTTTTTTGTTCGGTTATGAAACAATTTCAGACAAAAATTGATAGGGCGACATTTGAAACCAGGTCAAAACCTCCGAACTTTTGAAAACTTCAATTTTTTGCCCAAAAAATGGTCGGAGCAAAAAAGTAATTGGATTTTTTAAATCTACGGATGAAATTACCCCAGGAAACTATTTTGTTCGGTTATGAAACAACTTTAGACAAAAATTGCCCAATTTTTGACCCAAAAAGGGGCCGGGAAAAAAAAGTAACCAAATTTTTAAAATCTACAGCTGCACTTACCCCAGGAAACTTTTTTGTTTGGTTATGAAACAATTTCAGACAAAAATTGAAAGGGCGACATTTGAAACCAGGTCAAAACCTCCGAACTTTTGAAAATGCCCAATTTTTTGCCCAAAAAATGGTCGGGGCAAAAAAGTAATTGGATTTTTTAAATCTACGGATAAAATTACCCCAGGAAACTATTTTGTTCGGTTATGAATCAACTTTAGACAAAAATTGCCCAATTTTTGACCCAAAAAGGGCCGGGGCAAAAAAGTAACCAGATTTTCAAAATCTACAGCTGCAATTACCCCAGGAAACGTTTTTGTTTGGTTATGAAACAATTTCAGACAAAAATTGAAAGGGCGACATTTGAAACCAGGTCAAAACCTCCGAACTTTTGAAAGTGCCCAATTTTTTGCCCAAAAAATAGTCGGGACAAAGAAGTAATTAGATTTTCAAAATCTACGGATGAAATTACCCTAGGAAACTATTTTGTTCGGTTATGAAACAATTTTAGACAAAAATTGAAAGGGCGAACACTTAAAACCAGGTGAAAACCCTGCGAACTTTTAAAAATACCCAATTTTTTACCCAAAAACAAGGTCTGGGTAAAAAATTAACCCAATCTGCAAAATCTCCGGATGGAATTACCCCAGGAAACATTTTTGTTCACCTGTCAAAATGTTGCAGGTAAAAATTGAAAGGGCGAACACATATTGATTACATAGCTGAAAAAAAAAAGGAGACAGAAGAATAAGTAACCAACTTTTCAGAATAGGTAATTCGCGTCTAGAACGTACGTAAAGAAGTCTGGCGAAAATTTTTCTTCGGCACAGTTTGCAACTTTGGCAGGTCTCTACGTGTGCACAGTATCAAGTTTGCAGCACGTATATTAGTTGCTGCAGGACAGCGACTAAATTTTGAAAACGCGCGCAGGTCCATACTCAGCCATATAATGCGTGATGCGCTGTCCGCTCGCTTCGCTCGCTCGCGCATCCGCATGATAAAAAACATCCAACCTCGTGACACCGACAACTGGTATCAGTGATGGGCGCCATTATTTGACCGGACGTGTAACCTTCGAACTCTTCACGCGGCATTTTCAAACTGTCGGCGTTCAAATTTTGCACAAACTTTGGGGGGGGAAGGGGGGGGGGGAAAAAGAGGGCGGGGAAAAGGGGGGGGTTGGGGGTGAATTAAATTAATATTTTTTTTTTTTTTTTTTGGGGGTTTTGTGGGGGGGGGGGGGGGGAGGGGAAAAAAAAAAAAAAGGGGGCGGCGTTGGGGGGGGGGGGGGGGGGGGGGGGGGGGGGGGGGGGGATGATGGGGGAAAATCAGAAAAAAAAAAAAAGAAAAAACACAAGCAATAATAAAAAAAAAAAAAAAAAAAACAAACAAGTGAAAACATCAAACCACCGCAAGTAAACCAAACAGAACAGAACGTCGAAACTCCGAAAAACACACACCAGTTTCGCCAGAATCGATTTTCGAGGCCAACGAAAAGCGGCTGATGAATTTCGTGTTCGACTGTAAAAGTGGAGGGTTGCCACGAATCAGAACGTAGATCAAAACCGGCAGAAACTCGTCGGCGCTGGCGGGCATGCCTGACAAAAAACAATTTTTTTCTGAGATGTTTTCAAGAGATTTTCAAAAAAAACAAGAGATGTTTTCACATCAGAAGTTTACGTACAAAAGAACACAGCATCAGGCGAGGTTTTCAGGCTGGGCTGAATCAAGAAAGGCTACAAGAGCACCCATCGAGTTTTCCTGTCCCAAGTGCCCGTGCACATACACCCCTCGGCGGGGCTCGATCCCCCGAACGCACAAACAAAGCCTCTGTGGCCCTGTCCGGCACGGTACGTCTTCGTTCATACCTGACGTATGCAGACGTACGTCACCAAGAAACGTGTTGTATACACTTACGTCAGTATGAACGGGTCCCAACGCGCTACCCCCCGAGTCCACAAAAGTGACCAGCCCAACCACCCTCCCCACCTGTACGCGACAATTGCAACGCCTCGAAGATGCTGTTGCAACAGCAGACCAGTCGTGCTAATTTTCGACTGATCTCGCGGTAGCTGTTCATTTCGATCATTTCGGTGATGGCCTGATCGACCTTGTCTCGTACCTGAACAACAAGGTGAGACGCGCTAATTGGCTGCATTTGATTTGGGTATAGTTGTTGATTGTATTCAATGAGCTGGCCAATCAGCAAACACACTGGCACTGTGGCAGACATAAGGCGCATTCATGAAACAGCATTTAGTGACGCGTAGCTGGGTTAAAACATAGCTATGCGGTCATTAAATACTGCTTCATGAATGCCCCTATACGCTGCCACACGCTCTGCTGTTACATGCGCATGTGTGCGTGTCCGTGCGTTTGTTTGTCGCTGTGCAACATCGCACTAGAACACAAACAGCATTGCCGTTCAGATTTACACTGCAGAAATCATGTCATGAGAAAATCAACAATCAGATCTGATAGCAACGTTTTTTTTTCTCGAAATTCACTGACACCAGGCACGCTGAAATCCAGGCTCGTCTCGAGAAAACCGCTGGTCACCCAGTGTAGCGAGCGAATGCGGTCTTGCAACGAAAGGTCGGCCACTTCTTCGTCGGTACTGTAGACAATAAAATCTCGTCATATTCTCGTGGCATGTGTTCACAAAGTGCCCAATATTGAGACTCAACTAATTCAACATGCGACTTAGCACTTTGTGCCATATGAACAGAAATTGTTTGTTCAAAGAATGATCGCCATTATTGTGGTTTCAGTGTGTCAGCTTATTTGCTCAAAAAAGTGCAACCATTCAGTCTGGTTGGATTGGATACGAAGAATGCTGAAAAATATGAAATTCTTGAAATGCCGAAAAACAAACAAACTTTGGACAAAACAGCCAATGATACGCGCGGACGCAAACGTATTCTTCGACGTATTGAAGCGCTTCATCAACCGATAGACCGCTTTCTGAAATTAAGCCAAATTGTAAAATTGTCACCAAAGGAAAATTGGTCCATTCATTGTGAATTTCTCCAGTTATTTTTTAAATTAAACGTTCCATGAAGCGTTTTTTTGGTAAATTGAGAAACTGCAAGTAACAACTCCAATATTGAGATTTGAGACCACAACCTGAAATTGCTTTCAAAGTGAATTTGAATTTTTACAAAAAATGACATTGAATCGCTGAAATTGAAGCTCGTCAGCGCGCTTCAGCGCGCGCTTGCAAGAATGGGACTTAAGCACTACAACCTTGGTGCACAGCAACCATTATTCAACTGTTTGACTACAACCGAACATTCAAATATTATAAAACTTCGCAAGCCCAATTTGATGAAACATATTCAAATTCTCCATTTAAAAAAATAAAATAAAAAAAAATTGGCCCGCCCAACCAACCGGTCATCGCAGGATCGGCTGACAGTTTCTCGTAGACATGCTGATAGAGAAAGTGCACCAACTCCGAAAACTCATCGATCCGCGCCGTGTGCGACGTCGCTTGGTCGCTGCTCGTGATCTTCTCAACCGCATTCGAGCAGACACGACTCAGGTCATGCGCCACTGATTTCGGAAGTTTCTGAAAGAAAAAGAGAGACCGATTCAAATTTTTTTTTCGAATTTTCCGGAATGACAAAAAAAGAGTAAATGTTGATTGGCTACTTCCCGATATGCGTTTATAATGCAGCCAAACCAGCAACTGTCTGCATCTCAGCTTACATTCAGTCAACAAGCAACATAAACGGAATCACAACATGTTGAAGATTTGAAGTGCTGGTCTGAAGATCTGCTACCGTTTTTTCACTCTTTGTGATTTTTTAAAAATTTATTTGTACGTGCGCCGGTTCCGGAAACCCGAAGGTACTAAACTCCGGCGGAGACGGGCAATACTGCCCCGAGCCCAATTTTACCCTCGGCTCAGGAGGGAATAGACCATTAGATGTTCGTTGGTCACTCTAATTTTCCACGAGTATGTCTTGTCCACAGCGAGGTTCGAACCCGGTACCTACCGAACTGTAGGCCGAAGTTCTACCGCTACGCCACGGACGCGACAGACAGTGATGGTGCACAATCACGCACAAACACACCGGCACACGCACAACCTGCGCGAATTGGTGTGTGCAGCGTAACAGTGCCAGTGCATTTGCATCCGACGTTCCAAGTCCGCAAGAAACTGTTGGAGAAAATACCAACAATCCATCAACCATATCACCCAAAAATGGCGGAAAATTACGATCCAGCCAGCGGTCAGCGGAGAAGCACGGACCTTCAAAAAGAGCAGAAACTTTTCGCGGCATTCTCTGCTCTCCGGGCTGAGCGTTCGCTGACGCCGACGATGCTGATGCTGATGAGAGTGGCTGCTGGGGAGGTCTGCAAAAAAAAAAACGAACAACTGAAGCTTTTTGTTGTTGTTGTTGTTGTTGGGATTTTCAGGCGATGTTTTTAGCCAGGGTTAACCCAGAGAAGCGTACAGAACGCCATTGAATAGGGCGCCCATCGAGTTTTTTGTCATTAAGTGCCTATACACCCCTTTAAGGGCTCGAATTCCCCGAACGCATAGACAACCGAGTCTAACGCACTACCACCAGGCCACGAAGCTGGTACACTTCGTGGGCTACACGCACGATACTGATGAGCACTGGACAACGGCCGAAACCGGAACGACTCAAACAAAAGTAGTAAACGTTTGAGTATGGTTTTTCAGGTCACAATGAAGTGTTGAACAAATAAATCAAGAAGCGGAACTCAATTCAGTGGTCAAAATTTACGAAACCATTTTTTGTCGCACCTTTGCTTCGCAAAAACGACTTCAACGTCGACGAACGCCTGTCGGATTGCGCCTTGCGCTTCTCTTCGAATTTGTCGAACTTTAGAACGGTGCTGAAAAAAACTTTGAATTATGTTCGCTATTCCAGAGAAAAACTCGCAGGTTTCTGAAAATCATTATTTTTCGGAGTTTTTTTTTGCACAGGCAGGCTCCGAGGTTCTTAGACTTTACGTGGCTGTATTAGGGTTAGTCCGCTTAGCAATTTTACCCCTGATGATGTCTGTTTCTCCTGTATTCAGCTTTCGTATTCCCGCGACTATTTGAATCGGGCGGGCTGATTGGTCGCATCATGCATTACACAAAGAATGCAACCAATCAACAAACTAGACTTTTTGGTGTGTGGTTTGCTCGTCTGCTGCAGATTTTCCCAGCCTTCTCCAGCATTTTTTTCAAATTAAAAGTCACGTTTGTCTAGTGTTTCAGTGCCAGTATTCGTACGCGACAAACCATTCGGCTGTTTTCGAATGCAGCACGCTGATTGGCCGCGCAACTCACTTGATCTCATCGGTGTTTCACAAACCAAACGAGCACGCAAAAAAGCCTCTTTATAGATGGCTCCGTACCGATTTTTCTGATAGTGCTGGTCGCGTGTCTGCAGCTGCGTCAGCTCGCGGTAGCACTTTGAGCAGTAGCCGCCCCACTGCGGGTTCCCGTAAAAGCCGCACTCATTGTGACAGCGCAGTTCGTGCTCGTCGATTTGCACCACCAATTTGTGGTCGTCCATTTTTGTCGGCAATTGTTCTCGATTTATTATCAAACAGCTGTTTTTTTGTGCGACTTTTAGACGTCAAATAGTTCGCAGCAAACAAGGAATAAATGAATCAATTCAAATTACAACTAAAAATAAAGTCACTGTAGTTATCAACAAAACAAGTCATTTTTTTCATACGCAAATGGCGACTTGTTATTTTGAAACTTGAGTCGGAAAACTACGGAATAGAATAAACAATCTTGCTGCCTGCTGATCAAGCAACAGAACTGGGCTTGAAAAACTCAATTCTTTATAAATTTCCCAGCAATGAAACGCCCACAGAATCAAAATACGGAACGGGACTTCAAACCGCGCAAAAGTCCACAACAAAAAAAAATCCGAAAACCAACCAAGCGAACAACTGCTTTTATTCAGCGACCACAAAAAAATGGCTCGCAACAACAACATTTCACACAAAATCGAAACGGAATTTTCATCCTCAACAAGAGCAGCGAAAAAACCAGCGACGACGGCGCACGAATCCAAACAAACAGCGATCGTCAGAAAAAACAATCCTCACCAAATTCAGCCGAAACCAGAGACAACAATAAACAACTAAGATCACCAACAACAAAACTGTATTTCACGAATTCCATTCTAGCAATTTTTCCGGTCCCCTCCTACACCTCAGCCTGAACCGGCGGTTCATAATCATCCGGCCGATCCAGCGGTTCACCGGCGGCGCCGGTTGCGCTGGTCACCGCGGCCGACTTGATATCGCCGTGCATGTCCATCAGTTTGCCGACTGCAACATGCGCACGAGTAGGAAAATAATGAATGGTACGTGATGGATGTGATGTGGGGTTTTGGTTCTGACAGTAGCATTTGGTTTTGGAAAGCCGCTGCTTCATTGACAGTTTCGCAGTCACATTCAGATTACTTTGAAAACAGCAGTGATTTTAGTTGGTCTTGAAAAACCACAAAACGTGACACAAGGACGAAATGGTTTTGATTAGTGGTGCTCATGTGGAGTGGGGAACCGGAAAGCTTTTTTTATTTCCGTGCATTTTCAAAAGTCTACTGCTGTACAGTCAGTACGTGTGCATGGCATGGGGTAACGTGTGTTTGCCAGTGCGTTTGTTTGTGAAATACCTCCATTAAAAACCTAAAAAGTCAAAAACACAAGCTCCAGAAAGAACACGTCACGGTGTTCCGACTTTATTATTAACCAATTGTCGAAGCGATTTGTCATGTCAAATCTCAATACCGCAGAGAAGCAGCGAGATAAAACCACCAAAACTACAAAGAAAAAACCACTCACGGTCAATTTTCGGCTTCCGCAGCACCTTCACTTTTCGAACGTAGACATTCTCGAGCGGGTAAATCGACTGACATGCTTTCGCGATCTCGATGGCGATGCTGTCCGGGATCAGTTTGTTAACGACCTACATGATGAAATCGGTCGAATGGCAGCAAACGGAAAAACAGCAGATGGCAAAGAAAGATTATTGCACAACATAAAACAACAACAGAATCCAGTAAAATGTGTTTGGATCCGTCTGGATCTGATCTGATTACATTCAAAAGTCAAAAGTGCCACATGATCATCTTGCTAGCGCACATTCAAATGCAGTAAATGCGCCCATTTGGAAGCTGTCAGAGCTAAACACACCGGCACCATAGTGCAACATGTGGGTGGGTGTGTGTCTTTTGTGTTCTGTTTGCGAATATAAAATCACAGTGTGAAAAACGCGCACAAGATCAAAAAGTGAACTGAACATGGTTTTTGAGAACCAGACCGAAACCAACAGTGAAATATTGCCCACCTCTTTCAGATCACAAGATGCGACGTTCTTCTTCATGATTTCGCACATCTTCGCACGGATGGCACGCACCTAAAAAATGAAAACAATTGTTGCTTAGACCAACAATCGCGAAAAAACAAACAACTAGACATTTCTGCCTTGAGACATTTTCCGCGATACGACACAAAGATTTTAGCAAGACGAGACACCCTAGAACGTTTCATTCATGTCGACCATCGGCCAATCAAAACCCGATTGAACTGGCCGTGAGGCTTACAAATAAAATTGAAATTGAAAATTGAAACAAAATGCGACAAGACAAATCAAATGCGTTCCAATACCTTCGACTTCTGCGCGTATGTGGTCTTTTTCACTTGCGTTGGATTGCGCTTCGTGAAACCGATGCAGAACAGTCGCAGCAGATAACCGTCTGCCGTTTTCTCAGCAACCGTTGCCTCAATCAGTGTCTGTGGAAGCGAATTCTCTTTTTTTCTGATTTGAATCATTGCAAAGTTTGCTGAGCAGCGGATTGGAGTGACTGTATGAGTTGAATTTACAAGCCCCATAGTCCACAATGAATGAGAACGACCACACCACAAACAAGCTAGGTGTGCTGTGTGCTTGGTTAGTGTGATTTTCCATTTTCACTGATGCAAAAAAAGACAGATGAAAAAGAATCATCTGAAACAAAGACAAATGAACCTTAAAAGGACTGGCGCATTTTTTATATTCTATTCGTAATTGAGAAACAGTCAGACTGGACTGGCTATTAGAAAAGAGTTGCCCGAAATTGAAAAAAAAACATCCAACAGGTTTTTGTGACGGCGAAGAAATCGATCTCCAATCTACAACCGTGCAATCAGCCAGAATGGCATTCAAACCAAAGGAATGAAACGTACAGTATACAAACAGTGATACCCATTTTTACCACTGCAGACTCATTCACTGCGTTCAAACAGCACATTTAATGAAAGTACCAAAAAGAAACACCCGATGAAAAGCCCAAATGAAGAAGTAGCACACCTGCCACTTTCGAACCATAGACGCGAGCTTGTCACGTGTGAAGTCCATGCCGTGGAAGTTGGTCAGACAGTTTTTACCTGTTAGAAAAAATCAAGACTTTTTTCGACAATACCAAACTGAATACCAAACTGCTGTTCGTTTTTGTATCGAACCCAACAGTGAAAACCAGTCAATCAGCTGGAGTGGAACGCGGCAGCTCTTAATTGCTCAAAGTGATCAAATTGCTTAAGACTGCAAAATTGCAAAAGTGATCAAACAAAAATACAAAATCAAAACGCATCAGCAGTTCGCCGTGTGTTTCAATCTCGCGTCTACTTGTCGGTATCAACGGATCGGGATACAACAGCCAATGTCCATCTTCGCTCGTTGTTCGCGCCCATTTCCTTCTGTCAACTGCAGCCGGCAATCTCTCCACCGGAACATCGTGATATGCGCCCATGATACCATGCACGAAGAACGGCAACTCTTTGCAATTCACCGTCGCCCAGCACGCGAACGTTCCCGTTGCAATGCGGTATCTGTCACTTCGAAAGAACTGGCCCTTCTCGTCCAGATAACGGAATCGACAGCGCTGGCGCACGTGACCCCGATGTTGACAAATCTCGCACACATCGCCACCGGAGTTGTTCTTCGTCACTCTGCTCACTAGCGATCGCACCTGCACTTCTTCTTCCCGCACGTACGTCGACGTCTCGCCCTCCATGGCGGTTGCACTCTGCCGTCGCCCAGTCTCGATGGCCTTGTTTTGTTCGTCCTGGACCTCCATGTCCTTGTTTGACTCTTGCTTCTTCGCACGTTCAGCAATCAAGGGCAGATGTACCAGGGAACTCGACTTCGCCGTGTCGCTCGCCACTTCGGTCTGCAACACAATCGATCATCAATAACAGTCGCTTCACTTCGGTCACATCGCTGTACTGTTGCCTTGTTGTCTTTACTTTCTTTTCTATTTCCGGTGTTTTACGACTGCAGCTGCATGGCATCCACCCTCTCACCAAATGATGTCGACCCTTGACATCAAAAATCACATCATGCGGCTGCAGTTTGGTGAATTAAACCAGACGATCGTTTTTTCGCAGCTAATCCGACATTCGCACGACTTCAGCAATTTCACTCACAACAGAATGCTTCGGCGATCGATTCGAATCTGTCATGACACAGGACGTCACGCTTGTAGACGTCCGTTGTGTTTCCTCTGCCGTTGGCGTTGTTGTGCCTGATCCGAGCACTTGACGTTCCGTCTCATCGTCCATGCTGCTGTGCAAGGCGTCACTGAGTTCCGCTTGCTCGAGCCAAGACGCTGTCGCTGAAACAGAACGCTCCAGATATTTCCCTGTTGACGTCGTTTGCCATTGATCGTGGAGGTGGCCAGGTTCTAATCAGCGCGTAGATTCATCTGAATCGCCTATAGGACTTCCATGCGCTTTTCGACACTCTGACCTGCGCAACAACTCGGTTCCATTCCGAGTGACTTCGAAGTCTCTCCTTCCCGTCAAAACCAAACGCCACATGTCCAACAGGAGAACATCATTTCCTCCGTTGCTCATTCCTTTAAGACGAAAAGGCAGCTGCAGTCTGCTTCCCGCCGTTATCACCCACATCAGACTCTCAACGCCGTAACGTATCGAAGACACGAACCATGGTCGTCATCCACAGTGACTTCGGCAGCATCAGACATTGACTCATTCGCGTGCTGCTCCACCTGCATCATCACTTCGTCGGCTCGATCGTCCGTCTCCTTCGGCTCCGTTTCTTCCTGCTGTTGAACGACTTCGCTGCTCGTCGTGCTTTGTTCCTTCTTCTTTGCTGCTCTTTCCCTCAACAAGCCGTACATTTTGATGTTGTTCAGAATCAATTGAGTTGAAATTCTGAAACAGAAGAAGCGGATTGTAGCTCCATTGATGTTGCTCGTCAAATCAAAATAAACACTGATAGACGATCCAAAGCAACACAGGCTATGACCAGAGGCCACCCGATTCGAACGACGTCGTTGTTACCAGAAGATCGAACTTTCCTTGCAGCCTGTGGGTTTCCGAAAATGTTCGTCACTTTCCCCACTTTTGTGTAATCCATTTCTTCTGAAAATGACGAAACAGAACGCCACGTGTCATATTGATGGTGGTAGGTAAAGTTTGGGTTTCTTGTTGAATCCAATCGTAAACTGTTGACAACTGTTGAAACGTAGACGTCGAACCTCGTTGTGTTACTTTGATGCCATTACTCCTCCATGAGTATTGATCATTTCGACTGTTGCAAATCCGAAAAAACGACATGGTACTTGGCAGTCACCGGATATACCCACTAACCAAGCCCAGTCAAACACAAAATTGGTGCTATTGCTGTTGAAGGTTCCATTGTTGTTGAATCCAAACTATTGCCTCGTTGGATCTCCATATCCATTACGGGCCGGCCATTCCAGATGAACAGATGAAACAAATCGAGTTACGCCACTCTTGTTAATTCGTTAGTAGCTCGTTTCCCTCGCGCTCTACTGAAACATGCAGGCGTTCGTCCACCATCCACCGTCGCACATCTCCAATGATTGCACTGCGGTCTTATTCCAGCGCTCGACATCGCCAAACTCGTTCCAGATGCCACTTTCTCCAGCTGACCATCGCTCCTTGCTCACTGCATCACCATCTGCGCCATTTCCGTTGAAATTCCGCAGAAAAACGGTCGACTTCGACGATTCCATTGGTGATCGCTGACGTTTACTTTGAGCATCGATCTCACTGGACATCTGATACCATCCAGACACTTCACTTGACGTTGTCGGTTCCATTGCTCGTTTTTCGACGGTTTTTCCAATTCGCCTTCTCCAACTTTTCACCTCGGCGTCGATTCCGAACCACCAGTACCATCTCAGCAGATGCTGCACCTCCATGTGCGTCCCGCACTGCTGCAACAGTTCACCAGCTTTTGCTCGTGACAACATCAGCAACTCGCGTCCATCCGACGGTCTCCAGTAGCACAGCAGATCGCCATCCACGTAGCAGTTGTCGAGTCCGGCACGCCAATACGTCGATCGCAGACGCCTATCTTTTAGCCTTCTTCGAACACTCTGCAGTTCTTGGTCGTCGCGTTGACATTCCTTCACTTCTTCAAGCGACAAACACAACTGTCTGCTGTTGTCACCATCCGTCGATCGATGTTCGTTCGCTGCAGTCGTCGTCACCATCGCCACTGTCGTCTCATTCATTCGACTAGCCTTCGTTCTTTTCGGCTGCGAGTGTCTTTCGTGGAATCCAATAGCTGGATAGCATCCATACTCATCCAACCATTTTTCCGTGCTGTAGCCATGACGTTGTGTGAGAAAGTGCTGCTTCTTGCATCTTGCCTCCTCTTCGATCATCGATCGCCAGTCCGTCTCTTTTCCGATCTCCGCATTTCGTTCTTCCATTTGTCGCTTAGTTTCCAGCTCTATCCACTCCACAGCGTCCTCGAACTGTTGTGAATTCAAGCTAGCCACCATGATCTTGCGACATTTAACAGACGTTGGCAATTCGAATCTCTTTTCGTCATCCGTCACGAACGCAACTTT
>JASANC010002210.1:0-12750 GCA_030248135.1 Theristus sp. LFF4_11
GCCGGAATCCGGCCGGACCCGGCAAAAGCCCATTCCGGCCGGGCCGGATCCGGCAAAAATTGCCGGAATCCGGACCGGAATGACCCTCCCATGTCTAAAAAACATATACGCACATTTCATCGCTTCTTCATCACATTTTCGCTAAAACAGCACTGACACCGAAGCAAAGTCAACAAGCCCAGCACGTGAACCAACCAAAAATTACAACAACAATTGACAAAATTCACATCGCATAGGGATAATCAGAGTGCTGGCGCCTCTGGGTAATTCAGAAACATGACCTTTTCGGCGTGTACAGGTTGACAGACCGAGATCGGCTGTACACAAACACCTTGCCTGGCTTCAGCGGACATTCGTTCGCTTGCCACGCTTGTTGGTAGCGGTGCCAGGTATCTGCGCGATTGTCGATAGTTTGGGGTATTTAGGCGAGTTCAGCCAAAAAGTCTAGCATTAGATCACTTTTGTCCGGTTCGTCGATAAAATCATCCGACTCGATCATCCATTTCGCCGCGCAGTTCGTCTTCGAGACTGGATTCGCCTTCGACAGGTTGCGCGGCCGGCGCAGCTTGAAACTCGATGCCCTCCGTAGAGTGCCGTCGATTTCTTTTTGGTTCGGAGCTACGCGTTCACTTTCGTCATCGACTCGTTGCTCGCGATCTCCGGGTGTATCGTCTAGCAAGTTTGTCGGGCGTCTCCGGTCGTTTCAAGATTTTCTTTGGCAATGTGAAGTAGTTCACGGCGAATCGCGCTCTATTTCCGAACGATGACTGCAGTATTCTTCGAGATCGCGGATCAGCGTACGCGGCCACGATGTTGGATTCGATTGTGGAAACGCGCACGGAAGCGTAGTCCTAGATGCTGGTCAGCAGCGTGTTCTTTCGTCGTGCCAATGCCACTCGCATCGAAGCTTGTTCGATGCGCTTGCTTCAGTGCGCAAACGGCAGGGGCAACACCATTGAAATGGATCATCGTCTCGTGGATTCGTCGTTGGGGTTAACAGTTCTTTCAAAACATCAGTGTCAATTTCGTCATCATATTTTTCTTGGTCACAGATTTTCTCATTTTCTCATCAAAAAATGATATAAAAACTCGGAGTCCGAAATTGAAAAAAACCGGAAAAATACGAAAAAAAAACGAAAAAATACAGAAACGGTCTTTTTCCCGTTTTTTTTTCAAGGCACCAATTTTTGCCCTGGTAAAAAACGCGTATAAATATGTGTTTTTTTACCGGTAAAAAAACCGGTATTTTTACCATGCCAACCCTACGTATGATGCGGTGCTTTTGCTGCTTGTTTTGCTCGTATGTGTGTTTTCGGGCGGTTTTTGATTAAGCGGCATTCATGAAGTAGTGTTTTCATGACTGTTTAGCTATGTTTTAACACGGATAGACGCTTCACTAAATGACTGCTTTATGAATGCAACTTTACGGCTCACCGCGCGTATTCTGGGTTTGGATTTCGGATGAGTTCTTTTTTTGCTTTGTCGTCTAAGCTGGACGTGGCTGCTCATGTTTTTGTGGAACATAGTTAGCTAATTTATTTATTTCTAAATTTGGGGGATATGGGTTAGCTGAGGCCGATCGCCAATTTCTTCCTATATATCAGATAAGATATCTAATTTTGAGGCAGTGAATTAAAATTTTGGGGTAAAAACCAGAATTTAGGGGCTCTAAACCAACGCGGGCGGCCTTTGGTCGGTAACGACGGTCACACAAAGTTTTTGAAGTGAAGTTTAACTATTCAGATCTTTAGCATTGTGTGCAGTGCCATTGCCAATCTTATTTGGGTGGGTTGTTATTTTTGTGAATTTTCTTTTTATTTCAGACCCGGTTGGCTCGGCCCCGAAACGGCCAGTGGTGAAATCGTCGCGTGGCCGCGGACGCCCCAGAAAACGTTTGTCTTTCCACTCCACCTTTTTATTATCTGATTTTTATCATTTGCCGAGAATTCTGTCAGTTAAAATTGTTACATCTGGTTTTGGTACTGTTCTGCGATTCTCACATGTGTGTGCCCAACTGCCCCTGCTTGTAGGTTTGGCACTTGTTTCCTTGCGCCTGACAATAAAGAACGTGCCGAATAAAACAGAACAGAACACCGTCAGTTTTTGCTTTGGTGGCTGCGGACTGACACCGGGAGTGCTGGACACTGTTTTTGCGGTTTCGCCCGGTAAGTGAAGACCGCGGTGACCCGGGCTCGTCAGTTCGACAAGTCGCCAGACCGAACAGTGTCAAAAATGCACGTGTGCCGAGGGGTGGTAATGGCAGCACGAAACGTCATCCAGAATAGAACAACTTTGGATGAACGAACGAAACAGCAGCGTTTGAAAAAAAAGTATGTGGCAAAAAGGTTTTTTCATAATTCAGATCCAAAAACAACTCCACCGCCCGCACGACCACCACTGGCACCAGGGGCACCGCGCGGTCGGGGACGTCCTAGAAAGGGTGACCGATTTGATTTAAAAAACCTGAATTCACTGCCTTTTTGCCCTGTTTCCTTGTTTTCTCATGGAATTTTCCTTCTTTTTGTTCCTCATTAAAAATCTGTCGCACAAACTGCTATTTTTTTATCGTTGTTGGACTCGACACGATTTCTATTTTGTTTCAAATTATTCTGAATTTCTAATTTTATGAAAAACACAAGGCGCTCGAAAGCGAACCTTCGCAGCTTGCCAGCTGACCAACCTTAATAACATTTTGTCTGTGAATTGAAATTGTATCCAGACTTAATGCGGCAGATACCGTACTCCGGTTCATCTCTGTTTGCACGAGGGCTGTGTGATATTCGATTTCTGAGTTGAAACGAGATTCATTTTTTGCTTTCTTCAGACGCACCAAAACCGATCGACGTTGGAGCGACGGCGGTTGATGACGGTGATATTTTTGGTTTTTTTAATATTTCGTAAGTATTTGGTTTTTCGGTTGCGTGCACAGGGACAGCCAAACAATTCGGAACGGAATCGGAACAGCCCTGTTCCGTCCGTATTCCGTCCCGCACTTTGCGGAACGTGTTGTCCCGCGCACATCCCCATATATTTTATTGTTCGATTTTCTTGTTTTGTTCGATTCTTGCAATCTTCGCGGTCAACACAAGCATAGTTGCACACGCGCACAAAATACACACAAGGCGCACCAGATGCGATATCACGGCAGCGCGCGCGTTATCGCATGTGTTCGTGCGTGCTTGTGACATTGCTGTGTTATCAGTATGAGCGTTTATTTTGGTGCCGAGACTCAATGCGCGCATAGATAGGTGAACAGATTCACGCATGACGCGGCAATTCAAAATCGGCAAAGTGATCTGAGTCCCTGAATAGGGTCGAGTCACTTAGGCGACTTTGAATTGCCAGTAGGGATGGAGCCGGTTCCGGTCCGGATTCCGGATTCCGGCGCCTAAAATTGGATCCGGATCCGGTCCGGATTCCGGCGCAATTTTGCCGGATCCGGCCGGAATGGCCGAGACCCGCGAATTAACCAGTTGATTCCTCCGTTTCAGAGCTGTTCAATGGTTTGACAAATTTGTTTCGGTGCTTTGTTGGTTTTGTTGTTGTGCATTTGACACGTGATCAGTGAGCGTTTCTTTAGTTTAGTGTTCCGTTCAATGGTAAATGGTTCACTGCTTTTGTCTTGAGTGGTAAACTTATGTGCAGCATCGTCCATTTTAAAAAACGTGGCTGTCAGCTTTTGGCCGACGTTGTTGATGAACAATAGCAGTTTTTTTTGAAATCAGCCATCTTCGTTGGTCAGTAGCTGTCAAACAGTTGATTTTTTTGTGAGCCCCAGAACATCAGCGATTTTAGCGACGTGTGTTACCATGGGTGTGCGGGGGTGCCGTGATCCCCTAAAACCCGATAAACAACCCCAACGACGAATCCACGAGACGACGAATCCATTTCAATGGTGTTGCCCGCCGTTTGCGCACTGAAGCAGCGCATCGAACAAGTCGATGCGAGTGGCATTGGTACGACGAAAAAAACGCTGCTGACCAGCATCGACACACGCTTCCGTGCGCGTTTCCACAACGAATCCAACATCATGGCCACGTACGTTGATCCGCGATTCAAGAATACTGCAGTCATCTTCGAAAATGAAGGCGCGATTCGTTGTGAACTACTTCACATTGCAAAGAAAATCTTGAAACGACCGGAGACGCCCACAAACTGCGACGATACACCCGAGATCGCGAACAACGACAATAACGAAAGTGAACGCGAGCCCGAACCAAAAAAGAAATCGACTGGCCTCTACGGAGGCATCGAGTTTCACGCTGCGCGACCGCGCAACCCGTCAGGCGAATCCAGTCTCGAAGACGAACTGCGCGACGAAATGAATATGTACGAGTCGGATGTTTTTATCGACGAACCGGACAAAAGTGATCTAATGCTAGACTTTTGGCGGCTGAACTCGTCTAAATACCCCAAACTATCGACAATCGCGCGCAGATACCTGGCACCGCTACCAACAAGCGTGGCAAGCGAACGAATGTTCTCTGAAGCCAGGCAGGTGTTTGTGTACAGCCGATCTCGTCTGTCAACTGAGAACGCCGAAAAGGTCATGTTTCTGAATTGAGTGTTGCCAGCACTTGATTTTCCCTATGCGATGTGAATTTTGTCAATTGTTGTTGTAATTTTTGGTTGGTTCACGTGCTGTGTCTTGCTGACTTTGTTTCTGTGTCAGTGCTGTTTTATGCTAAAAATGTGATGAAGAAGCGATGAAATGTGCGTATATGTTTTTTAGACATAAAAAGGTCATTCCGGTCCGGATTCCGGCAATTTTTGCCGGATCCGGCCCGGCCGGAATGGGCTTTTGCCGGGTCCGGCCCGGATTCCGGCACATTTGCCGGATCCATCCCTAATTGCCAGATAAAGATTGAAACTCGTCTGCACACGCATTCCAGTCGTAGAATCTACTAAATAAACAAATTGATAATACTAAACAAATTGATAATTGATCGTCTTAAGACTGGGAGTTTTGGAACAAACACAAGAATCATTATTTGTGCTCTTCTCACAATCTCCCCATAGTCTTTCATTTACTTAAAACTCTTTGCAGCAGACATCCAATACCAAGACACGGAAGCAGAGCCAACAGAACCGACAGAGACGGGACAAGGCTTAAGTGGTTGGTGCTGATGAGCCAGGAAAACGTTGAAAACCTTCTATTGATTGAGAATGGTGTTTTGAAAACTGTTGAATGTATTTATGTATTGTTTCTTTTTGAATATCGTGTTTTGGTTCACATTTATGTGCTGTTTTTGAATATCGTGTTTTGATTCGTCATCTGCTGGTTTTCAGGTATCATGCACGTCTCTTTTTCTGTGCCGTGTAAAAGTCGTAGTTTGAAAACGGTGCACTCTGTTATAACACGGTAATGTTGCGCAGTGCACTCTAGAAACAAACACACTGCTACGTAGGCATGGTAAAAAACAGTTTTTACATCAGTAGAAAAAACCGGTTTTATTTCCGTTTTAGTCTTAAATTTTGTTTTTTTAGTATAGTTCTTGCTTACTCAAACTGTGTCGCGCGCGCAACAAGTCGCTGATTTCACTGTCAAAACTGGTGTATTGCTGGTGTGTTTCAAGAGAAAAAAAAAACGTTTTTTTCTGTTATTTTATTGATTAGTTGAGAATTGATTGTGTTTGTGTGTAGTTTCTTTGGTGAAATAAAACGGAACAAAAAGCTGAACTCTGCTTCGTGTGAACATTTTTCAAGTATCACAGCGTCAATGCGTTACAATCTCTGGTGACGTTTATTGTTTCGGTGGCTTCATCATATGTTTTGATGTGCTGCGCTGATTATTCGGGCTTCTAGTGAATGAAAGCTGCTTGTGCATGTTGAAAAACAACCTGATTGACTTGGAAAGAAGAAAATGTTGCCTCAGAAATATTGTCCTTTCCCAGAGGCTATTCCCAGCGTTTTCTGACAGTAACATTCCACGATTTTCTTTGAAAATTCAAGAAAAATATCATGGTCGATTATCAATTCAAGAAAGAGTTGGATGACGTTCGCGCGAGGGTTGACGACCTCTACGATTATGAAGGTCGGTTTGTTTGTTTGTTTTTGTATTTTTGACCATTCGTATTTTTTCCTGGTATTATCAATTTTTTAGATTCTGCGGACGCAATGGGGTTGCAGCGCAGAAGGGAAACTGGCAATTCAAACAAACTCGCCGAGCGATTTAGGGGACTCGGAGTCACTGCCAATATTGAATTCCCGCGTCATGCGTGAAACTGTTTACCCATCTATGCGCGCATTGAGTCTCGGGACCAAACTAAAAGATCATATTGTCTTTTGTTTTTGGTTCCGAGACTCAATGCATGACAGTAAATGTAAACAGTTTCATGGATGACGCGGGAATTCAAAATTTGGAGAGTGCTTCGAGTCATTTAAATATTGCCGGGTCACATGGGCTATTTTGAATTGCCATAATAAAAATTGAATCTTAGTGTCCTTTCTACGTCTGTAAATCCATTTGAGTCGCAGAGCCCAAAAGAACCTGACAAGTTTTTACCGGCTGCAACGTCTTCGTTGCACAATCAACCCGGTTCATCTTCGCTAACTATTCCCCACAAAACCCGTTTTACCCAAAAAACCGATTTACCCAAAAAAACACTTTAACGCAATCGTCACACAGGCTGCAAAGTCGGCCGCGGCACCTACGGTCATGTGTACAAGGCGTGTCCGAAACGTGGCACGTACGATTTCGAAAAGGACACCGAACAGGGCAGACCGACGAAAGAATACGCGCTGAAGTTGATTGAGGGCACTGGCATTTCCATGTCCGCCTGTCGCGAGATTGCGCTGCTGAGAGAGCTGCGGTGGGTGTGTACCGGGTGTTGCGGTTGGCATGCGGTGTTCGGTTTGTTGTCAGAGCTTCACAAGCACTCGTCCCCAGAACCAGCGCAGAATTACATGTGGCAAAACTGAAACAAATGAGCGGCGTGAAACTGGAACTGTGAACTAACATATCCGATTTAGTTTTCTTGAAACTTCAAGATGCTAATTTTGACTGTATTTTCGATTTTTAATTGGAGGGGACCAACGTCTGGACACTTTTGGGTGCTGGGAAAATTGCAAAACAAAAAAGCGGTTTCTTCCTGGCCATATAAAACCCGGTTTTTACGAACCCCAACTGCAGGCACGCGAACGTGATCGCCCTGCAGCGTGTCTTCCTGTCGCACAGCGATCGCAAGGTCTGGTTGCTGTTCGACTACGCCGAACACGACTTGTGGCACATCATAAAGTTCCACAGGACGATGAAAGCAAAGAAGACGCCCGTGCTCGTGCCGAAGGTGCGCGTTTTGCTGTTGTTGCTGGCAATTCTTGGCGATGTTTTAGCCAGAAAAGCGTGCGGAACGCCGTCGAGTGGGGTGCCTATCGAGTTTTGCTCTGTCATTAAGTGGCCTATACCCCTATACACCCCTCGGTGGGGGGGGGGCGATTCCCCGAACGCACAGACACAAGAGTCCACCAGGCCACGAGCGGTGTGCATTTTCCGTGGATGGAAGATGAGTTCGAATGGACGTGGAGTGTGAAATCGGTGAAATATATCTTCGAGGTTTCGAAACACACGAAATGACGTGCAGCACTTTAGCAGCGGCTAATATGAGAACAGTGCAACCAATCAGTTTCCTTCCAACGGTATTCTGCAGAAATTACGCTGTTCTGTGTTTGGTAAACGACTCAAGCAACAAACTGATCAAATACTTGAAAATATGAATATGAATTTGATTTTGATTTTATAACGTTGCAGTCGAACTGCGGTTTTCTCGCCTTTTCAGGGCATGGTGAAGAGTTTCCTGTACCAAATCTTGGATGGCATCCACTATTTACATTCCAACTGGGTTCTGCATCGCGACTTGAAACCGGCCAACATTCTCGTGATGGGCGAAGGCAGCGAACGTGGCAGGTAAATTTGATTTATTTTTCTCCTTTTTTTGCGGTAAGGAACGTACAAAATTTAGACAACGTTTTTTGCATACCTTGCAAATGTTCGCTGTCTGCTGGATCGTGGCATATCTGCTTTGCGTGCAATGCAAGTTGGAATCAAGAAAATTGTACCCCATAAAACTTCCAACTGTATTGTGCTGGTCATTTATTCTTTTAACATTTTAAAACCGTCGTATTTGATGCCTGTTTTGGCCTAAAGAAACATTTTTAAATGTTTTTCTCCATTTCTACCCAGGGTAAAAATCTTTGACATTTTAAAACCGTCATATATTTGATGCCTGTTTTAATCGCACGAACCATTTTCAAATGTTTTTCTCCATTTCTACCCAGGGTTAAAATCTTTGACATTTTAAAACCGTCATATATTTGATGCCTGTTTTGATCGCACGAACAATTTTCAAATGTTTTTCTCCATTTCTACCCAGGGTAAAAATCGCCGACATTTTAAAACCGTCATATATTTGATGCCTGTTTTGATCGCACGAACCATTTTCAAATGTTTTTCTCCGTTTCTACCCAGGGTAAAAATCGCCGACATGGGTTTCGCGCGTCTGTTCAACAATCCGCTGAAGCCGCTGGCCGACTTGGACCCGGTCGTTGTGACATTCTGGTACAGAGCGCCCGAGTTGCTGCTCGGCGCACGACATTACACAAAGGTACGGTACTCATGGGAGTACTGTATAAGGAGTACGGTATTATCTACCGTAGTTGGTCTCGACACGATCTTGCGCAATCCTGGAATGCACACGTTTTCTTTCAGTCGCATGTCTTCGGAACACCTTGTAGCCAAACTCAACTTTTATTAAACTTCTTAAAAAACAACACTGGCGCTGAAGCGCACGCGTCACTTTATTTAGCACATAAAGCTGCGATGGTTTTTGTGCCATGGACGTATAGCGAAGGTGACGTCGCGAAGTGAAGTGACACCAGCGCGTCGAGTTCCATGAATATGTCGCTCGGCCACACCAGACCAGGCCGTCATCATGTGTTGTTGTTGGCATTTTAGGCGATGTTTTAGCGCCAGGGATAACCCAGAAAAGCGCGCAGATCGCCGTCGAGTAGGGCGCCCATCGAGTTTTGCTCTATCATTAAAGGCGCGTTTAGCAATTATTTTTTCTTACGTACGCACGGAACGCACGTCGTTCTAAATGCGGGGCGCAAAACAGTCGTTTCGTTTACGCCACACGACAAAACTGAAAACTGCGCACCGCATTTAGAACGACTGAAGTGTCGTGCATACATACGGAAAACTAATTCGCGTGGGCAAAAAGTTGTGTGGTATGTCCGAACGTGCGGACGGACAAGCTTGCGTACGGGAATTAGAAAACGTGTAGCATCCGTCATACGACTGTCGTTCTAAATGCCGTGACCAAAAATAGTCCGTTCTGTTGCGGACAAAAATGCAAATGTCTGCCCTAGCAAATTTGAAAACGGGAATTGACAAATTTTATTTTTTAGTGGTCATCTCCCTTGCATTCCCTCCCCTTCCCCTACCCTCTTCCCCATTTTGCATTCAGTTTGTCGCATTTTTATCACATGTGTTCTCAAAAAGCGCATGTAAAAATCTAAATTCTTTCAGTTTTGGTATATACAAACTGAATTTGAACAAATTTTGATTTGGATCTTTCAAAAATGGAAAATGCTGACCCAAAATCTCCGCCGACGCCGATCAGTTCGCTCGACGAAGCGCAGGTGACAGAGAAGCTGATCGAAGCTGTTTTGCTTTTTTGGAGCCAGCAGCCCCCTTCTCCGAAACCAGCAAGCAAGCAAGCAAGCAAACAAGCAAACAAACAAACAAACAAACAAACAAACAAACAAACAAACAAACGAACAAACAAACAAACAACGAAAAACAACAGTTTCCAGTAGATTTCAGTTTTCTTTCTTTTCAAAACAGGCAAGTAGACCCACCAAATAAAACTGAGCATTTTTTCCCGTTGCCCCAACATCTAATATACCTTGATTTTCAACTTAAAATTAACAGACACTGGAAAATATGAACTTTTCCGCACATCCGTCGAACGACTTTTTGCTGCCAGCAGCAAAAAGTCGTCGGACAGTCGTGCGCAAGAAATTCTAATTCGCGTGCGCATTTGTCTTTTTACGCACGGACAAACAGTCGTTCTAAATCCCGTGCGCAAAACAGTCGTGTCGGATACACGTAAGTCACACGCACGAAATTCTAATTCGCGTTGGCACAAGTTTTTTTGCGTGCGCACGGACAACGTTCTAAATCATGCGCGCAAAACAGTCGTTACGTGCGAACGACAGTCATGCGTGCGAAATTCTAATTCGCGTAGCCATTTTTTAAGTTCTGTCTCCGTGCGTACGCACGAAAATCTAATTGCTAAACGCGCCTTAAGGGCCGATACACCCGTCAGCGGGGCTCGGTCCTCGAACGTTGCCTGTGTGTTTTTAACTAAGCATGGCACAAAAAACGGTGTTTTTACAAAAATAGAAAAAACGTTTTTTTTCATCCCTACTTTTCCCCCCACTCGACTTCACCCCCAGGCGATCGACATCTGGGCGATCGGTTGCATCTTCGCGGAGCTGCTGACGTCGGAGCCGATCTTTCACTGTCGCCAGGAGGACATCAAAACCTCGAATCCGTACCACCAGGAGCAGCTCGACCGCATCTTCAACGTCATGGGCTTTCCGTCAGAGGCGGAGTGGCGCGACATCACGCGAATGCCGGAGCACGCGAAGCTGACGACCGATTTCAAGAGGAACAGGTTCGCTCGTTCTTCGGTTTGGAAGGGTGGTTTCTTCAGCTGTTAAGGCCCATTTATACCTGACGTGTGCGCATATGGCACGGCACGTCACGTCACCTAAGGTCCCGTGTTATATTGCGTACTGCCGTTCATACAGACGTGTGCATTTACGGCACGTTGCGTCACTTTAGGTCTTTTGTTATTGCATACTACCTTTTATATGTGACGTGCGTCGACGTATGTCTGCATGCGTCAGCTATAAACGGTGAGCTGCAGCCTTTACCGTGAGCTGCAGCTCGAACAATCCCAATCAGTTGTGTTTTATCTCACAGCTAAGCACATATATACTGTATATACTGACAGGTGAGCTGTGTTTTTGGTTCAACAACCCCGGCGGTGGTGCCGGTACTAATCGGCTGGCTTTTTTTATAATAATAAAGCGGCATTGATGAAGCCGTATCTAAAGACGCATAGTTGTGTGACAACACATAGCTACGCGGTCCCAAAATACTGCTTCATGAATGCCCGTTGAACCCGATAGTGAATCACTCACGTGCAAAGTGAATCGGGCGCACTTCACTGCGCAGCTACAACGGCTGTACCCTGCAAAAGTACATGGAGAAGCACAAGATCAAGTCGGACGATCGCGATTTCCTGCTGCTGCAGAAGCTGCTCACCATGGACCCGACGAAGCGGATAACGGCCGCCGAGGCGATGGAGGACCAGTTTTTCAAGGTTCGATTGCGAAACATTTTGCGCTTTGCGCTAGTTTGGCCTGTTTTGCTTGGTTTTTTTACTATTGGATGGGTTCTGCTGGGTCCTGTTGTGTTATTTATTATTGATGTTCATCTCAGAGCTCACTTTCTTGTTGTTACAGTGCGTGTTCACTGGTTCGTTCCATGCATTTAGTTTTGCGAAAACCAGGGAGTTCCGATAGGAACTGTGAACCGCGTGTGACACGAAGGCTCATTCGTTATTTTTATTGACGTTTTTTGCTGCCTTTATGGATGGACATCTCAACGGCGTCTGTCGCTTATAGCGTTTCACTTCTAAAAAAGTGCGTTTCTCGGCTGCGTTCAGGCGCAACCCGGAGCGTGCGTTGCAAGCAAGTATTGATCCATAGTGGAGATTGTGCAATCGACGCTCCACTTTCGCCCGCACGCAGTTGAGAAACGCGCGAGAAGAACCTTCGGTTTTTGAGTAAATTCTACCTAAAAACTTCCCGTTCAGGACGAATTCCAAAGCCAACCATCGACGTGTTCAACGGGTGAAGACACTGTACCCAAAGCGTGAGTTTCTCGGCGATGACGACGGAGACGAAAAGTCGGATAAACAGAACACGACGGCCGCGACCGCGCCGGACAACAGGCCTGTGGAAAACTGGAAAACTGTCGAAACTTTGACCGATTATCTTGGTTTTTTTGGTTCCGACTCAATATGCGCTTGAAGACACTGTAAAAATGGAATTTTTGTCTGAAGCGTTACAAGTTTCTAAAACAAACATAACGAAAAAAACACCGTTTCTAAGAAAGGCGCACCATATCACCGTCGTAGTATTGTGAGCTCTATTCATGAGCATCGCGGGAACGAGTTTTCCGTTTGCTTTTCTGTCCAGTTTTTTTGAAGAAGAAAAACAAAGCCGTTTCAGGTGCACTCGTCCAGCACCAGTGAAACGCAGCAGCAGCAGCAACAGCAACAAGCGTCACAAATACGACGCGACGATTATGGCGGTCGGCTTTTTATGTTTTTGTGCAAAGGAGGTGGGCGGAGTCATTGTTGAATGAATCTGTGGAAAAGCCGCACAGCTGAAAACTAAAGTGTTAGCTTTTGAAGAGGCGTGCACCCGCTGAGCTCAGGCAGGCTGACACGTGTTGTGTGTGATGTGTCTGTCTGCCTGTGCGTGCACAATCTTCAGACGTTCTCTCAAAGTTTTCACAAAACGATCTCAATCCTTTAACACTGTACTCTCAGCATATAACAGAACAGCGGTGGCTAATTTGTAGTGTTAGCTGATTGGTTTGTGCACGTGACGCATGCATTCCGTGCATGGTGTCGACTCCGCCTCGCCCACCAGCAATGCCACAGAGGCCGTGCA
>JASANC010002211.1:0-35123 GCA_030248135.1 Theristus sp. LFF4_11
GCCTAAATAAGCAAAATGTTTTGTTCCAAAAGTAAAGGGAATCTCATTCGCAGTAGAACATTTTTCAGCTGCCGACTGTTTATGCACAATGTTTGTAATAGGGTCCATGTAACCTTGATAGATTTTGTCATGTAACGTGATTTCAATTGGGATAAGTGCCGTACATTCTTCAGTCATCGGTAAAAATTTGAAATTGTCAGATTTCACGATCATGCAAGGATAAACTTCAATAACGGAATGCGAACGTTTTGCAAAAATATTCTGTCGGTCCAGGAACACACGTGATGCAAGAGTAGGGTTTCCGAGCAAAGAATTATGTGACAATTGCACAATTTGATTCAGTGTATGACATGCTGAAATAAAGTTAACTTCAAACGTATGTTTCATTGTTTCTCTAATATTGAATTCTAGACTTTCAAGACGACTTGCTAATTCTGATTCAAGAACTACGCCATCTGGGATCTCTATGTCTCGCTTTGTGCGGTTCGACTTTGTGAAATCATCAGCTTCAATTATTTTAACAGGGATCCCTTGATCCGATAACAGTAACTTAGATGTTTTGTCTGTGCATTCGGTGACGGTGCATTCATGAGAGAATGTCAATGCAAAATTTTTATTGTCAGCGAGAAAGTTTTTCCCTAAACGCGAGCCAGTAAAATTTTTCCATGGGGTGAATTCACATTTTTGGATTTCTTTGGGTTGCCAGAGTACAATTATATTATTGTGTAATGTACACCAACCGTTAGTGTATTTACAATGGGAAACATCGCCGACTGTCGCCTGTAATTTGTCATTTCCGAAACGGCTGTAGATTTTTGTTTCATGGACAAAGCAGTTTGTAACTGAACTTTCATAATAAGAACAACATTTAAAGAAACCGCCGGGTTTATAAGGATGCAGCTCATTCGTCGTGTGAAAAAGAGAACCAGTTTGTTTCAATTGACCGTATTGACATTTGTGAAACTGGATCATTTCTCGGCATTGACCTATTGTTAGTGCAACATTTTCTTCTATCTCTTTTGTGTTATGAACATCACCAAAGAAAGATGACTTTATGAGTATTCTACGTCTGACGATACGGCATACGTAACCAGTATCAGAAATTCGTTCAATATTGCGTTTATAGAATTCAAATGTGGCTTTTTCAACAGAATCCGAATGACTAGTTGGATGCAGCTTGCAGTCAATGAATGATTGGGGTAGCATGTACAGCTTTGGTTTTTGAGACAAGTGGCACAGCATTGGTCCTGACGGACCTTCGTAGAACAGAAGTCCATGAACAATTGGAATCAGTAAACAAAGAAATAACAGTGCAGGAACACTACGTATTTTAAGCAGATTTTTCAACAATGCGGGTCGTTGAGACAAGTCAACAAAATGTGTTGATCGTAAGCGTGGTCTTTCTCGTTCTTCTTGAAGTAAGCGTATACATTTTTGGTGTGTGGCATATTCTGCTGTTTCAATAATAGCTTTGACATTAGACTCTGTATTGGCGCGTGCAGAGACAAATAATTGTTCATTAGATGCATCATAAAACGGGACATCGTTTTCCATGTTTGGGTCATTGTGAATTACTACTGTGAGCTCATGAGGTTCATTTTGCTGTTCTTTTAAAGCGTTCATAATTTTAATGGCTTCCACTTCAACTTTAATTTCAGGATGTTGCTCATCTAACTGTTCTTCGATGGATGACAATGAAGATGGCGGTCGTCGTGCACTATCAGAATTGTTAGGCAGCTCTGACTTGTTCAAGAGTTTGTTACACAAAATGTTTGGTTGAATCACATTGATAGACGGCTGAGCTTGTTTCATCAAATCATTGCGCAAGGCTGTAAAAATTTGCTCTTGGCGGCTTAGCAAAGCTTTGTTCTCGTCTGATGAGGCTTGGTTTTGAACTGATGGTTCAAAATTTTTCGCATCAGTGTGAGTCGTATTTACAGTTGTGGAGACCGAATTAATTTTGTTTTGGTTTGGATACATAATGGCTTGTGGAGGTTGTGTGTAATTCAGTGACGGTTGCTGGTGACGCGTTGGTGAATGTTTAAGAATAGAACGCGAGGAAAACGCTAGCCAAAACAGAAAGAGAATGGTTTCCAACGGGGGGACCAAAACGTTAAAAAATAAATTTGTCGGGGTTATATTTTTGTGTAAAATATTATTGTGCAACAATATCACCCCAATCTTGGTGACGGTTGTCGCGCCGGGCGGACAAGACAGTCTATGATGGTATTTCGCCGAACACCCCGCGGCGGAAACGACGGACAAAAAAAACATGATTGGGCGGAAGAGTACATGCGGGGAGTATGTGTCCCAGACAAGAATAAAATAACTGTCCGGAGGTAATAAAATAAATTTCCGTAGAGTGCCATCCTGGGTATGGGAAAAAACCGTTGCACAAAGCCGCTACGGTGAATATTATACTGGCTCTCGCACGGCGAAGGCGCCTATACACCCGGCGGTAGGACGGTTCTGATTTGGGGTTCAGAACCAACAGCTGGCGGTGCGACTAAATCAGCAGGGGCGGAACGACAAATACAAATATACTCGCCGGGTTGGAAAGCATCACACAAAGTTAGAGCAAATTGAAAAAATTAAGACAATAACGCAGGTAAATAGGAATACTAGAAAATATTTATGGGCGCATTATGTATAGCATATTTACCAAGATCAACATAGCGTTTTATAAGCAGGATAACCGTTGAGGCAAAAACATATCACATACTCTAGTACTGTGCCCGTGAGAACTTACACACCATCGCAGGCAAATGTATCCGCAAATCGATATGCGACTACTTCTGTCTAGTATTAACTTTGTCCAAGGTAGAAAACTATAAGACACATGGAACAAATGGGATATACGTTTAAATCAGCTGTGTTCCAATAATACACTTACACTAAGCGTACAAGATTATTTATATCCTAGTACATATGGTGCTGCGCATGGGCAACTGAGCATTAGTCAAGTGGTATTGCATAACTGTCTACGAACGACCTTATGTCAAATTCCGTGGTGCGAAATGGACTCCGGATACACAACTGAACGGTGATGCGAATGTACAAATACACGGGGAGAGAGATCAAGCGGAGCGGAATGAAGTGATGTGAAACGCGTGTATTTTGAAAAAGATCGGTTTTGAATAATTAGCCATGGCAGAAGATAATAAATGGAATCGAGATGATTGCCCACGTAGAGGGCTAGTGGTTGGAATTGGTTCGCGAGGTTCAGAATTGATTGAGTATGGGGTGAAAGACAGTGTTAAATGAGAGAACTATATGCACGAACTATCAATGTAGACTAGTTCTGAAAAATAGGAATATATGGTATATGTTCATACATAGTAGTATTTATTAGGGGGTGCTGAGGAAATGGATGTTAATTTAGAGTTAGTGGGAATGAGGAAAATATCAACGGGATAAAGGGGAGAAAAAAGAAAGGGGGAGGAGGGAGAGGGACATTCACGCTCTACTCCACAACCTATGCAATTATCACAGTTGCTTACAGCGGATGAACAAGACCCAGTTATTAATCCAGAATATCCAGAAATAAACGAACATGAACTTGGAGAAGAATTTGTTAATTCATTACAGGAAATTTTAAACTCAAAACTTACCATTGGACCATCTGAAACATTGGTTCCAATCAATAACATAATGTGTCGCGCTCTCATTGATACTGGGTCATCAACCACAATTTGTTCCAAACAACTAACAACCATACTCAAAATTCACCAATTAGAACCACCATCAGTTCCCAGC
The DNA here is from genome assembly GCA_030248135.1 of Theristus sp. LFF4_11. Classification (NCBI taxonomy): domain Eukaryota; kingdom Metazoa; phylum Nematoda; class Chromadorea; order Monhysterida; family Xyalidae; genus Theristus; species Theristus sp. LFF4_11. The sequence continues at coordinate 3,757 of JASANC010002211.1, forward strand.
GCTAAAAGCGCATCTGGTCATGCTATTGAAATGCTTGGAAAAATTACAATGGACATAACCCTTGATAAAGACCATATAATACCTTTCTCTGTACATGTTGTTGAAGATACTAACTGTTCTTACGATGCCATCATCGGATCCGATTTCTTGGCCTCACTTCAAGACCCGATAACATTAGATTATAAACGAGGCCTATGCACGATTGGTCGTTCCATTCACATTCCTTTAGGTAAGCATCCGCGAATACCTCAAACTTTTCGAATTGCGCTCATAGATGATTTATGTATTCCTGCACGCACTGATGTTCTCACAAACGGCAAAATTGTCGATAACACTGTAGTTAATGGCGCTAACCTCCTTGTTGAAAATTCTGAATTTGCATTCACTCGCTATGGTATCAAAACAGCTAGAAGCCTAGTTACACAAAGTGATGACACCATCCCGATTCGCATTGCAAACCTAACCGCTGATGATACACTATTATATAAAGGCACAAAAGTCGCACAAGCGCAAGTTACAACTCCCCTTGAGAACTTTGTTTGTCAAGACTGGCCTGACTGGACAAACGAACAGTCAGAATCACCTCTAGCCAAGATTGGTTTGTCAGGAACTGAATTAACAAGAGATCAGAAAGATAAATTGCAGAAACTTCTAAAGAAATACGAAAAACTATTTAGTAATTCGCCATATTCGCTTGGTCGCTGCACCAAACTCAGTCACAGTATTGTGACTAAAACAGAACAACCCATCGCTGTTCGACCTCGTCCACTTAGCACCGTTGAACGTGATGCATTGAAAGACATTGTTGACCAGCTTGAAAACAAGGGCCTTATTAAGAAAAGCCAAAGTGCATATTGTGCGCCCGTTGTTCTTGTTCCAAAACCAAACAACGATCCTTCCGGGAAACCTGTGTTCCGCCTTTGCATTGATTATCGTGCACTGAATGCCAATACCGTACCTATTTTTACTAAGTTACCCACCATTGAAGAAACTTTAGAAAAATTTCAAAAGGGCAAATATTTCACTTCAATTGATTTGATTTCTGGTTATTACAATATTCCTCTTGATAACGAAACGCAACATCGCACAGCCTTTTTGGCAGATCAAACTCTATACCATTGGACTGTTACTCCCATGGGACTCATAAATGGTCCCAGCATTTTTCAAAACGCCATGCGCAAAGTTCTAAAAGACTTACCACAAGTGTGTATTTTCCTCGATGATGTCTCATTCACAACTGAAACATTTGAAGAACACTTGGAAATTCTTGAGAAAATTTTTAAACAATTTGTTGAATACGACTTTCGCTTAAATCCAGCCAAATGTCACTTCATGAAACCTGAGTTGGAATACTGTGGATTTGTTTACACCGCTAAAGGAATCAAACCGAACAAAAAGAATGTTAGTGCTATTTTGAATTACCCACCGATTACAGATGTCGCTCAAGCTAGACGATGGTACGGCATCGTATCATTTTATCGTCGTTTCATTCCACGTTTCGCACAAATTGCTGATCCAATCACAGCTTTGTTCAGGAAAAATGCAACCTTTCAATGGACTACTCAATGTGAGCAAGCTTTCCAAACTCTAAAAGAAAAACTTACGAGTTACCCAGTTTTGCAAGTTCCACAACTAGATAAACCATTTATTCTTAGCACAGATGCAAGCAGAACGGGCATTGCAGCCACCCTTGAACAAAAAGATGATAACGACACTGCACGACCTGTTGGTTATCTCAGCCGCACTTTAACAACTGCTGAATCCAAATGGGCTATAATAGAACTTGAAATGCTAGCCGTAGCATACAGCATACGCGCTTTTCGTCAATATTTGGTCTCAAATAAATTTACGCTAATCACTGATCACGCTCCTTTGGTTCAATTGTTAACTTCCACAAAAGAGATACCCAATCAAAGACTCAATCGCCTTGCTATCTCCATCATGCATTATACATTTGACATTTATCACAAGAAAGGAAAACTCAACATTGCACCGGACGTTTTGAGCAGATCACCCGAAATGATTTCAGAACTACAACCTCAAAACCAAGATCATATCGAATCTGTTTATTCCATTAACACAACAAACCTCCCTAATACTTCATCACTAAATGAACATAAAATTCAATCCGAACAGCGAAAGGACCCACAGTTACGCAATCTAATCGAATATCTTGAAACGGGTCAAACAACAAACAAAACCATAGCGTTACAAGCGCAAAACTACTTTTTAGATAATAACGGCCTTCTTCACTTTAAACCCGCTGATAAAAATCATCGTTTTGCTAAATTTGCTCGCATCGTTGTTCCAAAATCACTACAAAGCTCAATTCTTCATGAATTTCACAGCTCTACTTTTGGTGGCCATCAATGTGCTTCCAAAACTTACGAACGCATATGTCGACGATTTCATTGGCCGAAATGTTTTCTGCACGTAACCCAATGGGTACAAAATTGCGAAACTTGTTTGCAACATAAGGACCCAAACAAAACCATGAAAGTTCCTCAAATGCCTGTCCCAATTCGCGGAGCGTTTGCTTGCCTTTACGTGGACATCTACGGTCCACTCACACCCAGCATTCCCGACGGTTATCCACATCTACTAACTGTCATTGATCAACTCACATCATGGCCTATAGCAATATGTCTTAAATCACTAAAAGCTGAAGAACTCATGCGCGTTTTTGTCGACAATGTAATTTGCGTCCACTCTGTGCCCGAGGTCATAATTTCCGATCGTGGTTCAAACCTAGCTTCGATGATAACACAACTTTGTGAAATGTTCGACATTCAACATATCTGCACACCAATTTACCATCACAATACCAATCACGTCGAGCGCTTCCACCGAACACTAAAACATCTTCTCGCTCCTCTTGTCAGTCAAAACCAAAAAGATTGGCCATCTTATGTTCAGCCCGCTTTATTTGCATATCGAAGCACACCCAACTCCAGCTCTGGTTTCAGCAGTTTTGAATTACTTTACGGACGACTTGCAAAATTACCTATTGAAAATAAGCTCCTCCCTTCAAAAACTGTAGATTACTCAGATGAACAAACCTACATGAAAGATTTAAAAATCTATCTGCAAACAGCATGGCAATTAGCTAAAAACCACAAAGAACAATCGCAGATTGCAAATAAAGAAAAACACGACAGAACAGCTTTAGACTTCCCATATAAAGCTGGCGACGAAGTTTATATACGTAAATTTACTCACAAATCAGGCACAACCAGGAAACTGACAGATCATTGGATAAAAGCAAATGTCGTTGCCGTTGAATACCCAAATGTTTTAGTTTCACGTGAGGTAGGAGGACACAAACTCCGTCCAACATGGTTGCACGCTGAAGATGTGAAGACTGTTGCTCCCCGCACACTATGGAGCTCAAATCAACAAACTGACTAACTTAAATTTGCCACTCCCAATTAATACTATATATATATATATAAATATATTGTCTGCTACTCCATTATACAATATTCTTTATTTATTATCACATCCTTCTGATCTAACGCAACTTTTCCTTTTGCCTTTAAAGTTATCCCCATCTTTTAATTATATACCATATTAATGGCACTTTATTAACACTTCTTCATATTGTTTTCAGACAAACCAATTGAAATTTACTCCATATTTGTCGACGTATTTATGCCAGACAAAGAAAGTCAAACGGATCCATTGGTAGAAGAATCCCTTGTAATCAGACTGATAAACAATAATGATATAGCGTATCCAATATTGAACACCCTTCCTACCCTGTTAGAAGAATATCTTGATTCACACTGTGGCGGTGGTCGCGTATATGAACTCTGCGCTCATTACAAAGTTCGAGCACCCGATAAATACACAATCATTAGCGAGCTCCCTAAAACTAAATGGCTAGTTACTTTTACTGCAACGCCGAAACGACATCGTGTCTCCGTTCAAACTGAGCCAACAGTTGAAGAACGCTTGTTGCGTGCTGCATTAAACAACTCATACATTTCAACACTTATTTTCCGCGATTTCGCAAGCGCCATCATTGAATACCTAATGATTCTGCATTGGAAACAATTTTAAATTTTGGTTTACATAATTGCCAATCGCTTCACTCTGCTCACACTGGTAAATTCCTTTTATTATTACATGGCAAATACTAAAGTAATCGAAGTTCATGGTCTGATTGGTGCAGGTAAAACTGAAGTTCTCAACCATCTGTCTAAAATTCACCCAGAAGTAGACTTTCGACAAGAAGATGTCAGTCTTTGGGAAAATTACGGAGGTCGCAACATCATTTCTCAATTTTATGAAAATCCACATAAAAACATGCTTCGCTTTCAAATCATTGCAATGCTCAGCCAAAAACGATTACAAGAACAAGCATCACATAAGCGTTTTCTTTTCTTTGAACGTTCTTTATCCGCATGTAAAATTTTTATTGATTTGAACCAATCTAAAATTAGTGAACTTGATTATAAAATTCTTTCTGATTTACATTCTGAGTTACAAAAGGACCTTACTGTAAAACCTGACGCTATTGTATATCTGCGCACTTCACCGCATATTTGTCTTGAGCGTATCCGCAAAAGAGGTCGCACTTATGAATTAGAAAACGTTAATATTTCATACTTGCAACACTTGGACCTGTTATTGCAGAGCTTCTTTCAAGAACAACAGAAAAACTGTCCTATCATTGAATGGACAAACGAAACTGAAAACACAAAAGACCCTGAACTTTGGTTACACCGATTGAACAATTTAAATAAAACACTCAGCACGTAATGGCTCAGGCCTCTTCATCATCATCTTTGTCATCAAACAATCAAAACATCCAAAACGTTCAGCCCCATTTATTTGCGCTTATTGCAACCGTAATTCCAAATGTCACTGTTCAATGTCAATCTCCTTACTTGGAAACATTAATAGCCGAATGCGGATCCCAATCTAAAACCCCTCTCACTGGAATTGGTCTCATCGACCGCCGCTCAACAATTACTAATTTGGACTCCGTTGATCTCTTTATTAATTTGCACGAAAGGAAAGATCACAATTATCGATGTGCATTTGCCGTGAACGACATGCTTCAAATTTTACACCTAACACTGCTCGATGACGGTACTTTCTTGGTCCTCGAAGGTCGTGTTCATCTCGCAATTCCACGCATCCAGGGTCTTGGCGTCTTCTTCCATTTTGAACGAGACGATCAATTCAACTATGGCTTCATTCGATCTCCAGTGGCTCCTGACACCGATGTGTTTGTCAAGCAACCAGCTTTTCTTCACCCAAATGACGCTAAAGAAATGTCACCTGGCGATCTCGTCACCTTCATAGCAGCCAACTCGACTACAGATGTTATACAATCAGCTGATGATTCTACCATTCACGCTACAGTTCACGCGATTCGGGTTCTCACACTCAAAGAATCAAGCATTAAAGATCTTCTTCATCCACATCACAGCGTCTCTCCACAAGCAACAGTACGCCGTCTCGCGAAACTGTACGAAACTCTCGAATTCGCAGACCATCGAACACATGAGGTACGAGAAATTTCAAACGAAATTCACGACGTTGCAGTCACCATTAATAACGAGTCAATGCCAATCACCGCCACTTTTTCAATATTAAATAATGACACATCAACTTTCTCCATTGGCCGACCAATCATGATTATTGTTACACAACCCCAACGACAAATATTTCATGCGCGTATAATTAATAAACAACAATTCAACAACGAAGCAACATATTCAGCTCAGTTTTCTCATCTCACTTCGTTATATGTTGATGAACTGCGCACGCTAACGCCAGACGCCTTTGCAAGTGTAACAATACGATTCATACATGATCCCAAAACACTCAACTTCATTCCAATCACACGTGAAACTTTGAGCCATCGATTTCTAACAGCTTCTATGCGCACACAATATCTCTTAAAACAACTACTTGGCCGCACTAAAGTCACAAATATAACTGTCCACGACTTGGGTCATGATTTTTCACTACCTGGTTACCCCGACTTTCAACCTACTCCAGAACAACAAACTGCCATTTTGAACTCTGTCTTTTCGGTCATCGGTGTCACCGTGATTAGCGCTAGTCCTGGAAGCGGAAAAACCATACTTTTAGCAAAAATACTGATCGACCTTATCACGCAAACTCACACAAAGCGCATTCTTGTCACCACACCAACGAATACCGCCGCTAATTTAATTAATACTGTCCTTCTGCGCATCGCTGCATCTTCAACACACCAAATCAAAATTCTTCGCGTCCTGTCACAAACTCGTGAATTGACAGATGGTCTTGAAAACTCACCACCAAACTCACTGAACCAATTAATCAATGCAGCAACACAACATCCGAATAGCTTCATCCAGGAAAAAGCAACACAAGTGCAAGCAATGCGACAAAACATATCTGCAACGCCACAAACACAAAATACTATAAGAGATAAGCGCTCCGTTTACACTCAAGCATTTCTGAATTATGACACTGCACTGTCAGAATTAACACAGCTGCTACTAGAAGACTATGCACCGCATATTGTTGTCACAACTATTCACAATGCCTCTGATAATCGTCTCTCTTCATTCCAATTTGAAACTGTTGCTATTGATGAAGCAGCTCAAGCAAATGTCATTGAAGGTCTATCCGTTTTTGCAGCAATCGATGTACGAAATTTATGCAAATGCATTCTGATTGGTGACCCAAAACAATTAAAAAGAGTCGTCTTCACACCGGGTAAATCAGGTCAACTTCAGCAATACTCCATAATCGAATACTTAAGCACCTCAAAACATGTCACACCAATTCTTCTGAGACACAATTTCCGAAGCCCACCAGGTTTAACTGAATTTCCTTCGCTTCAATTTTACGATAACACCATGGTCTCGGCGGTCAACACTCCAATCATACATTTCCCGTTTCCGAATCAACAGAAACCAACTATCCTACTGCACGTCGACGGTAACGACAGCAACATCATGGGCACGAGTCGGATAAACACATCAGAAGCCGCTGCCGTTGCAAAATTTGTTTCAACTGTGCTTAACTTCAGTATCTTCAAACCAACCGACTTCCTAATTCTATCTTTATACAGTGCGCAACTGACGCAAATCCGCGATGCATTCAGCCGCTACAACTTGCCAACGCCAGACTTTCGCTTTCATACAATCGATTCCGCCCAATCGCTAGAAGCAAACGTAGTGTGCATTTCAACTGTACGCGCAACAGATGTAGAGCCCGGCGAAATCCTCCCACTTGGCTTCCCAGGCGTTCCGAACCGCATAAACGTTGCACTCACACGAGCCAAACAAGCACTGTTCATTTTTTCACACGTGCCAACTTTCCAACAAACCGACAGTCAAGACTGGTTCTCACTTATTGACTTTTACACTAATCACAACATGATCGTTAATGCTGATCAATACACAAATACTCTCGCTGACTATTTCTCTTCAGATCCAGCAACTTGGTACGACACTAATACAAACATTTTGCGTCCCTTGTAATCATCTTACTCACATTAAGTTGCTATTTCCATTTACATTAATTCGTTTGATGATTCTTTTTAATATCGCGTAATAATGAATTGTGCTATTCTAACTGTGTATTATTACCCGTTGAATTCATGAATTCGGTTTTCCAAATGTAACTGTAACTGTCTACAACTCTTATCATTTTTGTATTCACAAATTACCGTACCAGTCCCCGTTTGTTTGAAACGCATAAATTATCATAATATCTCGCAATTGCGCTCTAACTCTTTATTGTCAATTTCCTTGCCGATCGTAAAATTCCCGTTTTTCTCTTAACAAACACCCACTCAAAACTAACCTAACAAAAACCCATACAAGAACCAGTGTTTATTGCTTGAAGCTCCTATGTAACCGATGGTATCTAATTTTTTTTTTGATTTACACTTTCAGCTGCTGAAAAGCTATTACAGACATTATTCAACCGTAAAGTAACCGTTCAGTCCGATTTCGCGTTGACTAACTAACAAAGTCAAATCGTTTTCACTTATTCTCTTGTGCTTCGGTCACAAAATTTATCCCTTTTATATTATACAGTTAAATAGTCATTTATCTTACACAATATATTATATTACTCATTCTCCTGTAGAAACTCACACCCACCTCCTCTCCCAACAAAAAAAAATCACGCACACACTCAACCGGCATAATAATAACACTGTCTGTCTCCAGCTATCATGACACGCATATAGCGGACACATACCAAAGTCATGCACACAGAAATATCCGCAACGTATCATACCAACACGTAGCACTTTAGCGGCATAATCTTCTCACCTACATGACACAGACGTCATAACAAGCATGTGATGAGCACTTAATCGATACAACACGGCTACCATTTTTGACACACCCAACATATAAACATTATACACATGGGCTATCCAACCATCTTTTATTTTGTTTTGATCTCTGTCTGTCTTCATGCAATCACTGTGTCAATTACACCTGGTCAATTCATGCCTTTAATTGCTCAAAAATGCCATGGCTCGAACCATTAGGATGTCACAATCATCAAAAGAATGAACAACTTCGTCTTTGGGCTAATCTGTTTTTACCAGCTGACGCACAGCTCCCAACATCTTGTCAACTTTGTCGCAACCAATGGCTGCCAGGACTCACCTATCGTTTTAATCAAATCAACCAAAACGTTCAACTTCGACAACAACTGTACGAACAAGCTCGACACACACCTCCAGTCACGGAACAAGCTGTCACCAATTTATTCGCAGAAAAGGGCATCTACGAGACACCACAACCACTGGATCATCGTGAAAAGGTCATCCACGTCTGGTTTCTCTGCGGCGCTGCAATATATTTTCATCAGCAATACAAATACGAACTCTTGTGGGCTTATCAATGGGCACTTTACGACTTACCGCTCACAGATTCCTTCCATCGACTATTCCGTCACAATCTACCAATATGCAACAGTTGCATGGCTGAACATCAACATTAAGCAGCTTCGTAGTCACAAACTACGACAGATAAACATAACGTATGCACGGTAGCCACCTATAGGTACATGGACCTGTACCATATAAAATATAGGATCTAAAAAAAAAACTCCGGGCGCCCTACCCAGAAAATCCGCCATTGCTTCGGCAATGGTGAGCAAAAAAATAAGTATGTTTAAAAATCGGGCGCCCACAAAAAAAAAGGTGCTTAAAAGCCCATTGTCTGCTCTGCCCAATTTAAAATTCTCTTTATATTAAATATTTGCGTTTACACGTTGTTTGTCTATAAATCCTATCTTTATAATTACTTTATAATAAAGCTTTACTGTACTTTTACGCATTCCTTTGTACATTATGTTAACCAGCTACATTCTGCCATTTATTCAATTTTTTTTGATCTTGCACAGTATTCATTCATTCTGTTGGCACTCACAATTTCTTTTAGCTTGTATCATAATTATTGAACTTCTGTATTCACCGGTAACTACATGCATATTTTTTTACTTAGTAACGATGACCCCGGTATCACATTTACTTTTCTTTTTGTCAGCCACTTTTATTGCGTACATGACTTTCTGTTGACATTTTTCGACTTGAGGACAAGTCTCACTAAAAATGAGCGTCCATAGTGTATCGTTTTCATATCATTTTGTTCATCAACTGTGCTTTTTGTCAACTTGTCTGCTCGTCTCCAAGTTTCTTACTAAAGTTTTCTTTTGCTCTTTTTAATGATTTCCGCTCACGATTACAAAAAAAAATTAGTGTCAACGTTACTGCTACTATTGTTTTTACGTATTGCTGTTACTTAACTATTGCTTAGCTGGATTCTTTTTATCGAATTATTATTTGCCTCTGTTTCACTATTTATTTTTTTGACTTGAGGACAAGTCTCACTGAAAATGAGCGTGTAGCATATTCAATAATTAATCCGTTTGAATGTCTTTTGTTGATATCAAATGTATACGGTAACACGGTCTTGCATCATGTCAGTATTAACAGTTATATATATATCTATTAAACGTTCTATGTTAACTTCCTTTGTTAACTTTCTGTGTTACCTTTCTATGTTAACTTCCTTTGTTAACTTTCTGTGTTACCTTTCTATGTTAACTTCCTTTGTTAACTTTCTATGTTACCTTCCTCTGTTAATTTTCTCTGTTAACTTTCTCTGTTAACTTTTGTTCTTGAATTTATTTATAGTACATGTGCATGTATATCTAGCTGCTGTCTATACTGCTGTCTGGCTTGAAACAAGCGTTGTTAACATTCTACGTTAGCAAGCGCAGTTTTGCGCATGCTTTTTATGATGAACAATTCTCTTCCTTTACAAAAACACTAAAACAACAGCAACACCTACGCAAACATCTGGCAGCCTTTATAAGGCAGTGGTTTGCAAGATAACAGGAGGTTCGGGAATCAGTTTGAAATTTAGTCTTATACCAGTGAACTCAGTCTTATAGAAGTGAACTCGGTCTTTTATCATTGAACCTGGCCTTAGTGGTGTGTAGAAGCCCTACACCCAGAACAGGTACCGATCCACCTTAACACCGAACCTCCCAAATAACACTTTACTCGCTCCCACGCAATGTGGAATGCAATGGAACACGACTGCAATGCGTGATAAGAAAGCTTATGCCATGAAAACGCTGTCTTTTTGCTGATGATTTTTAGTATGTTCACTGTGTATTTTTCGTGAATAAAACTTGAATCAACAGTACGTCGCAATATCTTTCATATTAAACGTGACCCAATATGCGTTTGCAGTTTGCACGCACAGATAGAGCAAATGTTTCACGGCTGTGCGGCAATTTGAAATCAGCAAAACGTAACGTATTCTGACGACATATTTGTGGAAGAAATTGAGAAAAAAATTCGAACTACGATCTGGCGCAAAACATTTTTTCAGCTGTGCGGCTTTTCCACACATCATTCAACATACATCATTTTCAACCTCCTTCGCACGAAAAGATAATACAAAATTTTCCTCACCGAAATAACGCGTGTCTAAACGCGCATTTTTGTAACAGCAATGTTGCATCACAGCATTTTTTCGCTTTTTAAACAATCTATTTCCTGTTCATGCCTTCCAACTATAACACAAAAGTCACAAATTATGACAACCTTTTCGCAGTATTTCCAAATTTGTGAAATTATCACACAGTTTCATGTTCTTCATTGTCGTTATCATTTCGTTTTTTGTTCTTTCTTGTATGTGTACTCCATAGCAATTCGACCATGTTCTTGCTTTGTAGCGCCATTACTAGTCTTATTCTTTCATATGATATTTCCGAAAGCTTCTTTCTTATTTCTATAAAAAGGTTATTTTTTGTTATTAACAAGTTTTTCAACATGTACAATTCTAATGGGGTTGAGCTGGAAAAAAACCGCTTACTTGTCATTCCACTGAGGCAACTCCTCAATTCCTTGTCAGCCGACTTGACGGCGTTGCGTTTGTCCTCTGCGTTGCTCCCGAGTTTCGCTTTTTCTACTTGATCTGCAGAAGTCATTGTAATGCAGAGCGATATTTAGGCGGAAAAGTTAAATAAAAAATGGTTTGGCGCTCAATGAAAATGAGAACAGTTGTTCGGAAATAAAAAACAGTTAGCTCCATATCGAAAATATTGGCACCGTAATTACCGTAAAGTCTTGCATATAAGGTCTCCTTATATAAATTTGACAATCAAAAATTTCGGAAAAAAGTGGAATTTTGTGTGACAGCCTTATAAGTGGGAGGAGATCTTATAAAGCGAAGATTAGGAAGTCGGGGCCTTATAAACGGGGTGAGATTTCGACCAAGTCAAAATTTTATGATTTTTTTGGTTTCCCACCGTGTGACACTCCGCTCACTTTTAGGTGGTGGTCTTATAAGTGAGAGGAACCTTATATGCAAGACTTTACGGTATTCTTGAGAAACTCGATAAAATCTTTCACAGTCGATGTATGCTTATTGTGTTTCCGATGATTTTGTTCTTCTTTCGGCCACTGGCTCTGGCCAGCAGTAGCATATGAGGAAAACGCGAAAAAAACAAAAAAAAACAAAGTTTACCCATATGACGTTGTTCACATTGCATCGTTTCATTTTGCAACCTTTCACTCATCATTTTACCTTGCTCGTTGACTTGCCGGAGTTCTTCTGAAAAGAAAAAAAAGAGATTTGCTGAACGGCTGTTGCTCGGCTTTAGATGCAACTTTTTTTTGCTCGAGAATTTTTAAAATCGGTTTCATGTTTCACAGATCAATAACGTTTATTAAAATTTTGAGGGGCATTCACGAATAAGTAGTATTTAGTGACCGCTTAGTGCCTTAAAGTCCTGTTTATACCTGACGTATGCAGACGTACGTCGACTTACGTGACGTGACGTGACGTGTCGTGCCGTATGCGCATACGTCAGGTATAAACGGTCCTTAACACAGCTAACACAGGAAACCAGTTTCAATCTTTATGTGGCATTTCAAAATCGCCTAAAGCTGCATTCATGAAGCATTATGTAGTGACGTGCAACTGTGTTAAAATATAGCTACGCGGTCACTGCTTCATGAATGCCCCTTGAGTGACTCGGTGTCGGCCCTATTAAGTGGACTCGGATCAGTTCGCCATTTTTGAATTCCCGCGTCATGCATAAAACTGTTTGCCTAACCATGTGCGTATTGAGTGCCAAGGGCCAAAATCAAAGTTAATACAGAACTATTTTACCCTCTAGTTTAGCCTTTTCTGCAACAACCTTTCCAAGTATATCTTCAACGGAAGCGGTGGTCGTTGTATCATCTGCGTCAATGTTGAAGAATTTTTTTCATGAAAAACAACAAAATCCGCTCTAATCTGAACAAAACAAAGCCTTCTCCTAAAACAGTTTTGTGAAAGCAATAGTTTTCATCACTATCAAATCTGATGCTACAACGTGTCAAACCCAACACACCAGCACGCACAGTGGACGACATTACAGCGTGCTTGTGTGGTTGCCAGTGTGTTTGTTTGTGTGTGCAATGCACTGGAGAGACAAAAACAAATACACCAAGAAAAATACTGCACCAAAAAGATCAACAAGCGGTCTGTGCTTCAGTCTCAACACACGTTCATTGCGTTGAACATGTTTGTTGAGCTATTTTTTCTCATGTTACCTGGTACGGTGTCGTTGAGTTCACTCTTTATCAACGGCAACTGGCAAAATACCAACAACAGAAGAAAAGCGAAAATTTGCGACTGCAGCATTTTCTGTGTCTGTTGTTTTCGCTCCAAAACAACTCTGGAATTCTTCAAAATTCAGAGTCAGAATAATTGAAAATCTTTTTTTTTGGAAAGCACCGGGTCTACCCTCAACTCAACACTGTTAGCCCCCACGTTGCCGTGTGGGCTAACAGTTGCCACGAGACATGTCTCGTCTCGTCATTTGTTTTGGCTGTGGCATATTTTTACTGTCTCGCCACGTTTCGTCTCATCAACCCTCCAGTTATTATAGAAAGGGAGAGTTCTATGAGGTCTACATTGTACCAGCCCAATCAGTTAAATAGCGGATAAAAAAGATCAAACAGGCAGGTCAAGAGTCGTATTTAAAAAATGGGCTAATCTTGTTTCCGCCGGCAATTTTAAAAGATTCATCTGCTAATGCATCTTTTTCATGTGAACTTTTTTGCCATGGGAAAAATATATTCTGTTCATTCGAAAATTTACCTTTACACAGATTCTCAAAGTTTGTCTGATCAATTGCAGTGTGTATTTCTAAAGATTGCAATAAAGTCACGGGAGAACATGGGAAAGTAAGAAAATACATCGTCATGTAAGTCAGACGAATAAACTGCGCAAATACAGGATTGTCACTTGGATAGTTTTTTTGCATGAAAAAACACTTTTCTTCATGTATTCTTTGTTTCAATCCGGGGCATATCTTCACTGAACTTTTTTTGAGCATACACTTTTTTATTCATCAATTCACCAATTTTTTATGACAGTGAGCGTAGTAGTAAAAAGAAATGTAAATTTAAACAAAAACATGTCAGTTTCGGTTCGGTTACCTTTAACGCCAGTTACAATACTAAATGGCATCTTCTAGCTCAAGACTTAGAGAGCAAAGTTAAATAAAAAACAAAACAATTTTATGCTGCAGTTTTATCATGTTCTCCTTTTATGTGCTATATGCTTTTATGTTTTGGTTTCATTCTTTGTTGGCTCCAATATGTCTGCAGGTTCTGCTTCTGTTGTTCCTTCTTGTTCCTCATTTTCTGCAGGTGCTCCCGTGGTTGCTAACTTCGACGGTTTGCACTCGGCCTGAAAAAAAACAAACGTCTCCACATTTTTTTGAGATGTGAACTTTGTGGCTGTTTTATGTGTTGCTGTGAAAACCACACGCAACCTGCGCGGTTCACTTCACGTAACTCATGGTTTTAGTTTTTTTGGTGATTGTGACGTGCTTGCGTGTGTGTTTGTGCTCAGTCGCCCGTCAGTTTTTGCTTTCTTTGCCCACGTTGGCCACCTTTACCATTACGTTTGAGATTGGTGCGGTTTGTAGGACATATGTATGCAGCTGTCTTTGCTTGAGACTGGAAAGACCGCAATGACAGTGTGGCCGTATCTCGCAAAAAGCAAAAAATGACAAAAACTTGGAAAACAAAGAAAGATGATTGGTTGACGATGATGGTTAATGGTTGATAATAAAAACCGATAATTCTGCTTGTGAACGAACGTGTCTATGAAAGTCAGTGGAAGTATAATCAGTGCGTGATTGAATAAAAAAACCGTTTACCTCAAACTCTTTTACGACTTCCGGAAGTACCAACAAGTTTTCCTTTGGCGTGCAGGAAACTTTCCTGAAACATATAGCTTTTGTGCTGAAACTAGCTACATACGCGCTCACAAAATACTGCTTCATGAATGCCCTTTGAATATGTTGTTGTTGGGATTTTTAGGCGATTTTTTTAGTCAGGGCTAACCCAGAGAAGCGTACTTGAAACTGAACGCCATTGATTGAGTGGGGCGCCCATCGAGTATTCTCTGTCATTAAGTGCCGATACACCCCTCGGCGGGGCTCGATCCCCCGAGAGCACAGACTGCAGTCTAACGCACTACCACCAGGCCACGAGGGTGATCACTGATTTCTTGCAGCAACACACTCCGATCCCATTCATTCATTCGTTCGCGAGCTCTGTGTTCTGCGAGACACAATGACACACCGTTTTTATCAAACACACTGCGCTAAGCGTGTTTTCTCAATGGAAACTCACTGAAATGCCCACTCGTCAGTCTCATAGAGGCATTTGCAGAATAGGCCTACGTCCGAGTATTGTTTTCCGCTGAAGTTTTCTCGATCCAACGTCAGTTGCACCTGCAAGAAGCAGTGACGAAACACTGGACTCTTGATGGTGATGTTTTTTGTGACATGTTGACCCTCGCAGTGATTTTTTTCTGTGGTCTGTTCTGTTGCATAAATTTACAGCCTCGACAAAAGGTCTGCCGTTTTTAAAAATCGACTGAAGTTTCAAATTATTTAAATTGAAGTAATTGAATGCACGGTAAACGATGTGTTGTCGATAAGAATTTTTTTGAACCTGATCTCAGGCAAAGCAACAGCCAATCAGCAAATACTACAAATTATCCAGGTTGACCATAGGCATATAAACACCAACCGTTTGCGCCTTTTGCCCTTTGGTCTTGCATTTCTCCTCGGTGAAACATCGACGAGCGCACGTGTACCCGATGCCGTTGCGGTAGCTGCGACTCATTTTATCTACTTCGACTGAAAAATGTTGCAAAGCTTTAACCGTTTTTATTTTCAAAACGCGCATGTCAAGCTGTTCATGCTATATGCCCAGTTCCAGGCCAGCGCTATTTTTTGGGTATGACACAAAAAATGGTATTAAAATGGGTATGGCACAAAAAGTGGCATGAAAATGGGTATGGCATGAACACTGGCACAGCGTTATACTGGAATTTTCTGTGGCGTGAGACTAAAACGTCCTTTCCATCGTTGGCGCACAGGATAGTTGTTCAATTTGCATGTGCGTCAAAATTGGGTTACACAATCGAACCGATTTTGGATACCCGCGACTCAATGAAAATTTAGAGTGTTTTGTTTGATCATAAGGCTTTATGAATGGTCAAAAACGTGGCTTTCTCTGCTTTGATTTTCTTATTACTCTTTCATAGATGTTTTTAAAAGATTTTTTCATACATAGGTTCAGCATTCAGCATTTCCAAACTGTCTAGATGTCGCGGAAAAACTACCGCGAGAAAAAGTGCGCGTTATCTCACAGTTTCAATTGAGCTCTCACTGTTGAGCGCACATGCTGCAATGTTTTGACTTCAAGCTGCGCTGTGTGTTCTGTGTTCTGTGTTGCATTTCCTTCAACATGTTTTGTTGATTCTGTTGTTTTTCCATGTGTTGGTATCTTGACATAAAACGTACTTTCTCAATATAATCGCAACACGTGGCATCCCCTGCGGGATGAATTTTTTTCAATTTTCTTGTGATCTTGAAAAAAAGATGTGCGTCCATGGTATCGCTATACTTGTCAACAGTGTTCGTCGCCACGAGTAGGACTGGATGCTGATGTCTATCAATCGATTCAGACGATTGTTGGCGGACTGTTAGGACATTTGGGTCAGAGCAAGGCTGAGACTACCAATCTAAACCGTGCGACGATCGATAACATCCAAAAAATGATTGCCGAACAAACACGCGACACAGAGCGCCGTTTCAGTGAGGCAACTAAGAAAATCACCGAAGCAGTTAACGAGTTGAGCGCAATCAATCATGTTGGATGTGTCGATCGAGAGACATACGGGCGTATCATTGCATTAATGACGCACTACGCCATGATTTCTAAAGGACATCCTGAGTCCTCAGTTGGTCTCGCGATGAAAAAGGTTCACGCGCACTGCTGTGATCTGAAGTCAATCGGCGACGCAGCACAGCACTTTGACCCAACTGGCATTGAAAGTCCGACTGAGCTGCTACTGGCGATGCGCAAAGCCGGAGAACAACTCAAACGATAGACATCCACAAACAGACTCTAATCAAGCCACACGCACACAATCGTCCCAAATAAACATCGGGCATATCCCATGCATTTCATGCACACTTACGTCAATACCGGAATTCCCCTTGCGAGTGAACCGAACATGAATACCAATGTCCAGGATGAGAGCCAGAGTCTGCTCGGGCCAGATGTGCTGGGCATGGCCCAATTAGGCAGTCCTCTTCAACATCTCGCTGGATTTGGTCCGCAGCTCACAGAAGGCCTTATGGGCATTGTCAACGTCGACGATCACCATGAACCACAAGGTGAGTTCAAGAAACAAGTCCAACTGCAAGAGTTCATGGAGCTGAATGATTCTGAGTGGGTTGAAGCAATCAAACCAGAGCATGTCTTGAGTGTGATCGAAACGCCGGAGGGCACGAATAGCTCAGGAATGACTAAAACAGTCATTCTCAACAGCAAATTTAAAGATCAGATTCTAAATTCATACAAGAACACAATGGTCAAAAGTGTGCTGACTCAGAATGCTGCAAGCGGTTTAGCCACAATACTACCTGGGACACAGGATCACATTCAGTTTGGATATGGAGGTGCCATTGATTCACGATGGACTTCGACAATCTCACCAGGATCGACAGATCAACAGTCGCAGCTGGGTCAAAAGCGCTCCCGTTGCAAGCGATGTGGACAAACTACATGCAACTGTCTGAACGAGGTTCGTGCACCGGAGCGGACGCACTCAACTCGCAGCTCAGCGCTCGAGATGTTGCCAACTGTTCGTCCAATCACAAGTGGAACTACAGCACAAAAGAGTCCATCACTGCAGCACATCTTTGACTCCGTGTCCGAGCACGAACGAAGAAAGAACGCTACATCACAGGCTGCACAATATGTATCACCGATCGGTGACTCTGGAATCATGAAAAAATCAACTGCAGTCACAGCACTATTGCAATCTGCACTATTCGTTACACGTGGCATCCCCTGCGGTAGCCGAACCCGCGACCTTTGGACTGTCTGAGTTTGATTGACTGAGACAGACAGATCACATTAGATACTGCATGTGCGTATTGTTTTTTTCATCTTTTTTTGTGTTGTGAGCACTCGGGTTGTCACCAACGTTCATCATTTGGTCTTTGTTACAGCTAAATTAACCCTCTGCATTTCACCACATTTGTCGATTTTTCATGTTTTTCAGATATTCTGCTGTAGTGAGTGATAGGGGCAACATACGGTAAAAAAATTAGTCAGAAAAACCTCTAAATTTTTTCTAATGGTGTTTCAATTTTCAGCTCTAAACATCTTAGCACACGCCAGTGAGAGCAGTTTAGAATTGGAACCTTTTTTTGGCCCACCCTGTACATACGTACATGCAATTGAATTGAAACAATATGCTCATGCACCTTCCCGTATTATGCGTGTGGGAAAGACTCATACTCAAACACTTCAAAACAATAGGGGTGATACGTGAAAATGTTCATTGACATGCGAAACTTTGCAGCTCGTTATGAACTAGTGGTTCACTATTTTGTGTCTAGCCAAAAATTGGGGCCACCTAAGTTGAGTTTTGCTATAAACTTGGCAATATAGTTTCACGCATCAAACCGTTGCTGAGCTACAGCACTTTAAGGTTGGTATGACTTATGGACCACTTGATGTACATTGTATAAACGTCATCTATCAATATCAATGATCACATCACAATTGTGGCCGTAAACATGTCGAAACTGCGTAGCTTAGCTGGCTAACTACAGTAAGTATGTCAATTATTCTTGTCGTCAAACACACAACAAAGCCTAAAACGGAACAGCGTTGACTGGAGGTAAATATTTGGCCAAATAAAATCATTATTATTAAAAGCGTGTGCTGGAGTTCATGAAGGATTGGTATGTAAATTGAACAGGCCTTCATCAGAGGGCTTTAAAACTTTGAAATTTGAAAAAAATGCTCTTGTTACTTGGACTGACTTTTGGTGGCATTCTAAAGCAGTACACCGTCTTGAGTACAGGTAAGAGAAGAGGTAACATCACCATCAGGATCAGACAATTGAAAATGTTGCTGTTTTATAAATGCTTCATCAGTTGACCCGTGCCCAGGGTCTGAAGCAAATGATGAATTTCGCTATTTTCCCGTTACCCAAACCCACTAATTACTGGCCTTTGTATTCACCATATTTCAAAAACTGACGGTTTCTAGCAGGCCACTTTCTAACAAACATTTCATCTTTCTTGAAAAAAAGACATCACTTCTGGTGGTGGCGACCTATCACTGAATAACGTGTCCGCAAAAAACGCCGCTTTTTGTACATGTGGCGCATCAAAACAACAGCGCTTGAGTGCAATTTGATTGCATTTTGTGTGTTCAGTTGTAAAAAGGTTTTCTGTGTTCTCTAAGTACAATAATGTCAAATATATTGCAGCTTTTGAAGACTGGTGCAATGGCTTGTCGGGAAGCTCACCACTCACACCGTCACAGGCGCCTGCAGCAGACAGCAACACTCACAAGGTAAAGTCGCAGTCTGAACACAGTGCACTCAAGTACTTATTGTTCCAGAAAGTTTGTGCACGCAAGTTTCACTCTCTAAGAAAAACCGCAACGCTATGGCAGAAAGTGGGTATCAGCAACACGACGGCGCCGCAAATTCAAACAGATTACCGCGGACTGTTGCAATCCTATCCATGCGTGTGTAAAGGCATATTGAATTTCAAAAGCAAAAGAAAGTATTAAATGAATATGCAACTTATCAGAACGAGTTTACCTGACTGATGTCATTTGCTTAAAAAACACCCACCAGTCAGACTTTCAGCTCAGATGGATCGTCCGCTTTTAATTGCTTCACATTTCAGACAAGGTCATCATCAAATTTACTACTGTATATATGTACATACAGGTCTATGCTCGTGCCTACCACGACGGTTACTGCTACGTCGTGGAGGGTCAGTCCAGTGGATTTGGCAGAATATTTGACATCGCGAAAACGCAATGTGTGCGCGCGGAAAACGGACGGTTGGCAGTGATGCCGAATCTACTGACTACTGCGGCCGTGCAGCAGAAACAAAATCATCTTGTGGTGCTGTGTGTTGCGTTACGTTACTCAACGCTCTAATCACGTCACGTCACGTCACGTCACGTCACGTCACGTCACGTCACGTCACGTCACGTCACGTCACGTCACGTCACGTCACGTCCGACACGTCACGTTCGTCACGTACGTCACGTCACGTCACGTCACGTCACGTCACGTCACGTTACGTTACGTTACGTCCGACACGTCACGTCCGTCACGTCACGTCACGTCACGTCACGTCACGTCATCCTCATTAAACCATGCGCAGATACATGATGAATTCACACAACTCATAAAAAACACACACTCGTTTTAGGGTGGTCGCTGGATCGGCCTCTACAACGTAGCAGGAAGCTGGTGGTGGGTGAGCGACGAATTGGGACGCAATATTTCACTGGCGAGCGCTCAACGTAAGTTTTCACACTGTTTTCAAAATCAAAATCAGCAGCTAACCGGATGTGTGTAAGAATTTGACTGAACCTTTTAGTGTCAGAAAAACGCCCAGTTTTTGTTTTTGTTTTCTTTTTTTTTGAAAACGGAACGTGACGTGAAATTTCACATCAATCTGAGTGTAGTGGAAAACTCTTCATCTGTCACAATAAATTTTTTTGATCACTACTGAACAATTTTTACCAAAAACATCAACAAACTTCCAGTGTGGGCACCGAACCAACCAGTGCATGACGGCGCCACTCTGCCTGGTCCGATCAACGGTGGCCTTCTGAAAACTGAGGACACGACCCTCACAAGATATTGGAACTGTCAGTACCGTGAGTGAAAACAAGGGCTATTTTTGCTGAATTCAATTCATCAGAGATGACTAAAAACTGCACAACATGCGAACGCAAATATATTGTCTTGTGTGATCCACTGTTTCGCTGATGTTTCAGCCAGACATAACATCCGTCTGAGCTGGTCATCATGTTTGATTGGGCTGTGCAGCCCGGGCCTTGTCGTACTGACGAGCCTGGGGGCCCGCGGTATACGCTTACCAGGCGAAACCGCTAGAAACAGTGCTTGCACGTTGTTATACCGACTGGACCGTCATTATACTGGACGGTCTAGCACCAGACGGCTGAAGTAAAGAGCACGAATATATCGATTCGTTCCGTGCGTGTTCAATTACGCTGCATTCGCAATAAACACGCTTCACGTTTACAGATATTGTATACAAGTGGTTCTCGAATTCAATGAAACGCAAATATAAATAACAGTTGCATTCGTTCGCAGCTGACCCGACGTTTCATCGTCCGGAGCAGTGGATGAAAGTGGGCGACGACATGCAGTCGACAGCTACATTCGAGTACTTGGAGGCAGCCGGCACTTTCGGTGGTGCGGTGCCGTGCGCGTATGAGTGCGCAAAGTACAAACTGTGCGGCGCGTTTGCGTTCGGTGCGGCGACGGGCGACTGTTTTCTGTACCAGTGGTACGCGGAGACGGACACGACCACGGCCGTGGGGTATCAGCTGTTCCGCAGAGTGGCCGTGTGAGAGCAACGGGAATTCACAGTCGAACTCTAATTTATAGGGAATCCGCTGATTGGTTGGTGAACACGTGCATGCATATGCGTTCTGTGCAGAAATTTCTGTGGGGGCGCTATGTTCGGTTTTCACAGAAAGCGTGCATCACGTGATCACCATATTCACCAACCAATCATCGCGTGCCGAAAACCGGGGAAAAGAGATTCAAAAGAATGCAAAAACTGTGTTTATTTGTAAGACTAAAACATCCACTTCATTGGTATGTGCTGTTTAGTGTAACTCATACCGTATTACCCCCATTAAACCCCCCCCACCATTAATCCCCCCCCCACCAATAAACCCCCACCCCCCCCCCCCGACCAGTTTCCGAATAATCCCCCCCACAAATAATCCCCCATGGGGGATTATTGGAGACCTGTTTGAAACACATACCCAGCGAATTCAGTGGCTGGTTGCAGTGAAAATGATGAAATTGTGCTACCAAAGGCCCCAAATGGGTGAGTTAATAGTAATTTCATTACAAAAGGCTGTTATAAAAGGAAATTTCTATGTAGAGTAGAAGTTTCTGCGACTTTCTTGCCTGTCATGCAATGTATTTTTGCCATTTTTCAACAAACCCCCACCCCTAGAATTTTTTGTAAATTAAACCCCCCCCCACCAATAATCCCCCCCCCACCAATAAACCCCCACCCCTAAAAGTCGCTGACGTATTAATCCCCCATGGGGGTTTATTGGGGGTAATACGGTATCTCTGTTGAATCATTACATGGATTGTATTCTGTTTGTTTGTATTATCGATTGTGTTTTCCTTGTTATTTTTAATATTTTGCAAATGCTGATAAAATAACATATTCCGAAGCCTGTCACTGAACTGGACTGATCAGTAAAGAGGATCAAAGAAAAAAAGCACTCAACCCCTAATTTTTAACTTTCTTCAAACTTTATAGAGTATTTTTTTCTAATGCAATATTGCTTGATTGAGTAACTCTGATGCGCTCACACGAACCAAAAGCAAATGTGTTTTTAAACAAGTCGGGCCTTCCAGATGGTACGATTGGTGGTACTCAAGCCAGACAAATGACAACTGACTTTAAACAACGTTATTCGCAAAAACCTGGGCCTATTAAACTGCACACAAACGATTTACGTGTACCGTTTGTTGCGTGATAGTCTTTTTAAAAGTCCTCTCTTGTTAATTATTTACACATTAATTAATCATTAATTAAAAAGTTACGTACACACGTTAATTTTTCGATGAAAAATCTAAAATATAAAAAAGCAAACCAGCTTCTTCGAATTTCTTTTTGCACTCCGCGGTCGCATTCTCGAACGATAGACGTGGGGCGATTTTTTCTTTGAACTCTTTGGCTAAAATGAGAGCATTTTCTACATTTCTTTTAATTTCATCGTTTCTAATTCGAGTCCAAATGACACCAGCACAGTGGAACAGACTGCATAAATTGTGTTTGCACAAACATGAATTGTCATTTTGTTTTTTTGTGCCCGAGAAAATGTTGCTACTTTGCTGCTAAATTGCTCTCACATTCAATGATGTGTTCTGGTTGGTACACGCTCGAAAATGCCAAAGTTCGTTCCATGCCAAAATGCTGTCCAAAATTTGTTCCATGCCAAAACTCATTGCAGAAAAATCATCGGCGCTTTTAGTCAACTTTTTTAAATGAGACTATGAGTAGGCAAGCCAAATTCTTAGTGGTCTTGCTACGAAAAACCATAGTACGATACCGTAACCAA
Organism: Theristus sp. LFF4_11; assembly: GCA_030248135.1. NCBI lineage: Eukaryota > Metazoa > Nematoda > Chromadorea > Monhysterida > Xyalidae > Theristus > Theristus sp. LFF4_11. The sequence continues at coordinate 27,002 of JASANC010002211.1, forward strand.
AAACTTACAGTAGAAAAACGGCGCACACGCAGAAGCGGTGCCGACCAGTGCAATAGTCATTAATGATGACGCGAAAAACATGACTGGACTGACGTTTTGTCTCAAAAAAGGTATTTCTGTGGTATTTTAAAATTCAGAACATTCAAACTGCAAATGCAGCACAGATTACTGGTCCTGTATCGCGTGTTATTTTGTGGTAAAGCTGTTTTTTATGACCACTTATCAGCAATAATGAACAACAACACCATCAATGGCGCTGTTTATTCAAACATTATTCTCTCATGAAAAAAAACAATATGCTGTTCTGTAAAATGGTCAAAATAATAATCTCATACACGATTTCGTTTTATTCAACTGAAGGTAAAGGACTGTAATAAAGACTGCTTATACAGCTATTGTTAATGGTACAACATCATGGCGTCGAAGTGAACGTTCAAATGTAAAGGTGTTCAAAAAATCAAAACAACTTGCATGTGGGAATGAAGACTACTAGTAAGATCGGAACTTCATGAATAAAAAAGAGCTTTCATCTGTTTCAAGCTATCCCGAACTAAAAAAAACAACTTGTGTTGGGCGTTGTGTGTTGATCTTTTTGTGCAACACAGTACGCAATCACGCTACTTGAAATTACAGTTTTTTGTTTTTAATCCATCTCCGAAGAAAAGGGAGAACTGTAACGCTATATTATGACAATAGAAGTTTTCAATTCGCTTTACAAATTAAGAAATGGTCTGTTCAAAAAGAGTCTACAAACTGTAAGTAATGGAGATGGGTTGGAGTTTGCACAAGCGCACTCACGCTCAAGAAATGCCATACAGCATGCCAAAGAGCATACATTTTAAAACAATGCGTGCCAAAGTGCGTGCCATATCAAAACAAAATACTGCATCTGACCATCTAAATCAATTCAATATAACAAACACTCGACCGACAACAATTGTGTGCGTGTAGCGTGTTTTTGGAAAGCAACAATTGCAACGAACAATCATAATTTAAAAAAAAACCACTTTCATCTCCGTGAGCGTTTCCTAACGATTCGCCAGAATTGCGGCGCTTGCTGCACGTAGTAGCCGGTTTTGTCGTCGTTGCGTTGCGTCCGATAATGCTGCAGAAACAAATGTTGCGAAATTACAGCCGAACTCTAAATTATAGGTAATCAGCTGATTGGTTGGTGATCACGTGCATGCATGCTTTCTCTGCAAACCAAACTCCGTCTCCACAGCAATTTCTACACAGAAAGTATGCATCACCTGACCACCAACCAATCAACTATCCCACCATCCCTATAATTTACAGTTCGACTGTATACAATTTAAAAAAACCGGGTTTTCTTTGAAGTAACTGATTAAAAATACAGAAAACTGACCGAATAATACTGCGGTGGTAGATACATCTGCTGATAGGCAACCGGATTCTGAAAGGGGCGCCCGCGCTGCGGAACACCGCCTGCCCGCGCGGGCTGCACCACGTTCGTAAAGCCCGCCATGCAAAGCAGAAGAATGCAGACCAGCAGACTAAGCATTTTTGTTACTTTTTTTACTATTATTAGGCAATTATTTAATTTATTTGTTTTTATTATTATTAATTTCAGTTTAGTATGTAGTTTTGTTTATTGTTTCTTATTGCAATTTTTTACAACCACAAGAAAGCGGTAAACCTGAAAGCTGCAAACATGCTGAAAACTACCGGTAAAGTCCTCATCTGGAAACAATACGGTTTGCAACATTGTAATGTTAGACGTACAGTCACAAACACACACACACACACCATGTTACTGCAGCGCATGTGTCGACGCAATGGTGTGTGCTAGTGTGTTTGTTCGTTACCGTGCAAAGGACTTATGTGACTAGGACTTATCTTCGTGAATGCTCGGAAGACTGAAAGCAAAGCGAACTGACACAACAAAGTCCTCAAAATTTTAAAAGAAATCATTCAAAGAGCGAATATGCTTGCTTCTTTGGAGAGTATCGCATACACTGAGCTCGTATAAAACAATGAACGTGTTCGTTCTGCGGTTCACGTACAGATTTCAAACCAGAAGTGGACCATTTTAGATTTTAGATTTTAGTTAAGAGCGGTTACTCAGCGAACAACAGTTATTTATTTACCGTTTTGTGAATAGCGCTGTTATGCAAAAGAGACGTAAATAATTGCTGCATTCATGGAATATATACGGTGTTTAGCTGATAGACACGGTGAAAATAATGCGTTCATAAAATACGAGGCATCAGAGCTATTCGGCAACATTGACGCGTACAATTTGTAGCTATAGCTGTATGTTCCTGACATTCAGGGATAATACAGCAAGGTTGTGTGTCGATACCACACGCCGTCAGATCAGAGTTCGTGGTAAATGTTCAGCAAGTGATAAAACCGCACAGAAATCGTCAGCAATTAGAAATGGCGCGTCAGTAGCGCTCTAAAGCTGCTCAAAATACATAATCGCTGTACTAAAAATGTGCGGTTGAACGGTTCGAAATTGTTGGTTTCACGTTTCATTTTCTTTCAGACAAAAGAGCTTTCGATAATAGCATGAAGCAAGTCCTTTGTATAAAGCTAATAGCTTATTTTTCTGAAAATTCAGCCAACGATTGGTTGTGGAAAACACTGGTGCAACCAATCAGCATTTGCCAATGTGAAAAGTTGTGAAATGCCATTTTTAAATATTTCAACTACCCTAACGGTCACCCTCGTCGCCTGGTGGTAGTGCGTTAGACTACAGTCTGTGCGCTCGGGGGATCGAGCCCCGCCGAGGGGTGTATAGGCACTTAATGACAGAGAAAACTCGATGGGCGCCCTACTCAATGGCGTTCTGTACGCTTCTCTGGGTTAGCCCTGGCTAAAAACATCGCCTAAAAATCCCAACAAAACAAACAACAAAACAACAAAAACGGTGGAAATGATTATTGCTTTTGTTCTTGTCATCAAGTCATCCAGTTCTTGTTTATGAGCGCATAGTGAAAAAGAAGAAAGTCCACATTGTTTGGAGACGTTTCGCACGAAAAAGAACATAAAACCCCAGTTTAGTCTAAAAAAACCCAACAAACTTTCATCTGTAATACGGTTTTTGTTTTAGTTCATGTGAGAGAAATTCGCTGGACCATAAGTCATCGTACATATAGAGGTGAAACAACCAAACCATGGTCTCTAAATCACCAAAACTCAAGCACAGCATGCGTTGTTTGAAGCAAACGGTTTTTCAGAAGCGAAGGCTTAAAAACGCTTCACTTTTTGACCGAAAGAACAGGCGTCCCCTGATGACGATAAAAAAGTGCAGCTTGGCGGGGTCTTCTTCGAGTCTGGGATACTATCAATGACACTTTTGAAAACTCTTTTTTTGAAAAAAACAACAGCACTCGATTAGCGCAAATACATGCACTATGCAAGAGTTTTCTCAGTTCTTGTTCAAAAGTCACAAGAAAAAACAAACAACAAGGCCAATTTTTATAACGAAACCGTCGTTTGATGTTTTTTTGCAAAGGGGCTTTTGCTTTTTTAAATGTGTGATCGCAGTTGATTGGCCCATTGTTTGCGTTGGAGTCGCTGATTGGACAAAACCCTCATCAGCAAGATACCCAGTTTTGAAACACTAAAAAGCCATTCTGAGAGTTTTTCTTTTTATACTCATCTTTGAAACCGAAAAGACTGTTCATGAAAGAATTGTTTCACCAAGTACAGTGTACGTGCGAACCAAAAATTTATTCTCTCAGATGAGACACATGAGTCAACTTCCGATTTTTTTCCCACATTGGCATTGGCCTTTTCCTTCGGATGTTTTGTAGGGAGGGGTGGGGGTCGCATTTTTTCCAGAAAAAAATCACAAGAAACACATGCAGCTGACAAAGGCACAACGATGATTGCACCATTGTCAAAAACAAACACACTGGCACACACATACACGTGCGCACACTGTACAGGGAGAGGGACGCGGCCGTTTGGAATATTGCGCTTGTGCCTGTGTGTTTGTTTGTGGCTACATGTGTGTGTGTGCGACATTATTATTGCTGGGTATTACAGCTGTAAAGCAGAGTGCAGTCACTTCATACTGGGACTTCATTGATTAGCTAAAAACGTACCATTGAATTACTAAATTAAATTAAATTACTAAAAAAAAGTACTAAATTACCATTGAAGTAAAAAAGGACATGATTTGGGCCGCAAGACTACAAAAAGCGTCCAAAAAAGCACTACCAATTTCCAGACGATCGCACGCCGATCCCTGTAGGTTTACAGGCGAGTGAGTTCACACTCGAGTGCTGAGTGGATAGATTGGATTATCCGGGGACACTTACATTTTCCATCATCTTTGTTTGTTTTCACTCTCGTGTGTTCTACAATTTCGGCTTTGATTAGACTGCCCAAAGTATAAAGAGCATATTGAATGAAAATGAAACTGTGTGCCTCTGCGTGCGTGTGTGCAGCTATCATCTTCTCGCAGCTGCTCGAAAAATCAGTCAACCCCCCGGCACTTCCGTATTTTCCAGTGAGCCCTTTTTTGCTGGCAATATACTGTGTTCTAAAAAGTTGTTTTGCCACCGATTTTCAAAAGCAGCACGCTTTTTTGTCTTCTTCTCGGCTCCTAGATGTACACTGTAGTTTTGGTCATGGTCACGAAAGCAAAGCAAGCGATACACATGTTAAAACTATGGTGAAAACAACATGCATGCACGTCAGCTGGAAAAAGTGAATGAAATTCTGCATATCATTGATTTGCACAATTTATTTTCACAACAGTCCTTATTGGCCACAACGCTGTCCTAACAAATCAACGCGTTCACTTAAAATTGCAGAAAAACAAAACATCCTTTGTGATTACAACAGAGAAAACAACATATTCCATCAAAAACTCAAGCATAAATACACCAAACCATGAATACAACTTTTCTAACTTTCAAACTTCCATACAAAAATCACATGCAGATCAAACATTTTTTTCAAACGTTCAAACTTCAAAGATCACAAATTATGCTCGATTAGGCCAAGCAGTTTCTGTAACCTGCCGCTGTATGAAGGTGCGAATGTCAACTGAAAAACTCAAAACGATGGTCATTGCTCCCGTGTCCAAATTTTTTCTCGATTTCCGATCGCGAAACAACCAAATATTTAAGCGTAATGCGTTTTCGGGTGTAAATTTGTTTAAAAAGTCTCATTTCTTTTTGAGCTACAATAGCTTCCGTAGGGTTTTTTAAAAATTTAGTTTTGTGCATTGTCGGAATCAAAATTTTCAGAAAGTAAAAAAACTAAACGAACCACCGACAAGCGAAGCTCAATCATAAGCGACTTTTTGTCCAAACGCTTCATTTTATTCTTGAATCGATTCGATCGTTGAAACGCGCTCATGCACCGAGCGGCTGTGGTAGGCGAAATTGCCATTGTTGGATCCACAGCAACAATGCGTTCGTTTGTTTCTGAGAAAATTGTGAAATAAACTCTGTTTTTCTTCTGATTTGTAGCTTTTGGTGGAGGATTTGACTTTGAATGGACTCTGGGTCAATGTTTGTAAGAAGGAGATCTAAAAGAGCGGGAAAAGAAAGAAGGTTTGAGAATAATGGGGATGAGTGCGGGAATTCAATGTTCCACAGCGGGGAACCCAAATCTTGAATGAGGGGATTGATGGTTTATTTGATTGTGAGAATTAAAAGTCTCCTACCTCTACCTTGCGTGTGGGTTGAAGCTGAAGGCTTGATGTGACTGGGATAACGCGCGTCGGGAATGGTAAGACTGAGTGCGAGCGGGAAGTACAAGGTTGCGAGCGGGTACTGGATGGAATGGGTTTGCTATGGAGATGAAAAAAAAAGAATTCACCACGTTACTAATAAAAGGGTTTAGTGCGGAAACGCGTGGTGGTGGAGACTGGATTATGAGCAGCATAAAGAATCGAGCATATGCTCAGCAGAAACGGGAGAGGAAAATGTCAAAAACAAAAAAAAACATGGTAATACCAAAATTGTTTTCACGGTCCCGCTTCCACTGTGTTTCATAATTCCTCAACTGCTGCTCGCTGATTGGCTCCTCTACGAGCACAACGCAGTCATCAACAACGACCAGCGCTGACTGGTCACTCCCATAGTCAACATCGTTGTCATCCGTTTTCATTCTTTCCGTCGCGTTGAGCAACTCAAACGGCACCGGAATGCTGAGCAACTCCTTGATGTCATCATTGTCGTTGTCGTCGATCAGAACAATCGGACTGAGCAACTGATTGGTGTTGGAAGTAGGCGAATTGCTTGGAGATCTCGGAGAAGGGGAACAGCAACGGTCTGATTGTTCGTCCGTTGTTGCCGCTGCTTCAACAGTTTCGGCGGGGGGATCATGCTGTAGAACGGAAGATGCCACTGTTGTAATTGAGTCATTTTGCGTGATGAATGGTTCATTTTCAGACGAAATATCGTCAGTGGTTGATTGGGCAACTTCAACTGGTTGGCTCAAATTTAGCATTCTTGTTGTGGTGTCATTGTCAAACTGTGCTGGTTTCGCGGGGCTGGAATGAAAATGTAAAAATATATTCTACTCCAGTGACGACCGACCCTAGAGGTTTTCAACTGAAAAAAGCCACCGACCAATCACTGCGCGGATCACGATTAACGGAGTCCGGGGTCAACAGAATGCTACCCTCATGCTCGTACAGGTCAGACGAGGCCGAGATGTTCAGTCGTGCGTTGTTATTTCCGCTGTTGATGTTTCGCTCACCGACCACTTGAACTCGTGCTGGCGAACTCAGATCTGGATAGATAGGGAACAACATGATTAACGCGCGTTTAACTGATTAAAACCTTAGACTGAAAATCGTCAATTTCAGAAAAACTACGAACCACGACTGTCCAGCGTAATCTCATGCACCACATCCTCAATCACGTCAATCGATCGAATATTGTCGTCATGGTCTTGTTCTGGTTGTTGTTGGTGTGAATCGTTGTTCACTGACGGGCTGATATTGGTGACGTCATCGTGCAACATCGGCAGCGCCGTCAGAAATTTGCTCGTTTCGTCTAATGCCGATGAAATGGCTGAATTTTCGTCATTTCCCTCAGTATCAACTGACGATTTGCGCGTATTTGAGGAATTTCCCACAAAGTTGTGCTGACTATCCACTTGGAATACCCCTTCATCGGATGAAGTGTTTTCAGTGAAATAGTCGAGGAAATTCTCCGCTCGCGCAGAACCATCCGGTAGATTCGAATCGGTTGACTGGAAATCAGCAGTGGTTGATGTAGCGCGGTGATTTGCGCTCTCGATTACTGTTGATGACGTTGATGTAGTTGGTGATTGCCGTACAACTTGGCAAACATGAGGACTGAACTGTTGACCGCTGATTGGCTGTTGATGGTAATCGATTTTTTTCTGATACATTATCATTGCTGGGGCTGTTGATGAAACAGGCTGATTGCTCTGGTCATATGAAGCGTGGGAACTGGGCATCAACACCGCTGAGCATGAGAAAGTGGCTGGCATGGTTTGTTGACATGATGTTCCCACGATCCCCGTTGGGAAACTGGCTGGTTTGGTTTGTTGACATGATGTTCTTCCGATCCCCGTTGGGAAACTGGCTGGCATGGTTTGTTGACATGATGTTCTCACGGTTTTTGATGGGAAACTGGCTGGCATGGTTTGTTGACATGATGTTCCCACGGTTTCTGATGGGAAACTTGCTGGCATGGTTTGTTGACATGATGTTCCCACGGTTTCTGATGGGAAACTGGCTGGCATAGTTTGTTGACATGATGTTCCCACGGTTTCTGATGGGAAATTGGCTTGTGATGGTTCACATTGTCGTGAGAGCATTACTTCTGGCTGGAAATTGTTCACCAGTGCATAACCGCTTTGTCCTGGCATGTTGTGCGGTACTTGAAATACGTTTTGTGGCGAGAAATTTTGTCCTGTGAAAAAGGGTGTAGCGTGGGAAAACGGTCTCGTTATGTTCGGTCGAGGGAAATAGTACTGCGCGATCTGTCGCGGAAAAACGTTTCGCTGGGAGAACTGTGGAAAAACTGCGGAGGCATAGGGAAATGGAGTCCGAGCTGGTGTTGCAGTGATATGTGCTGGGAAGTGGCATGGCTGTGTGACACCGTGGCATGGGAAAACGTCTTGAGGTGAACATGGATACCGTGGGAAAGTAGTCGAG